>VZZY01003286.1:0-57007 GCA_013400335.1 Eurystomus gularis
GCCCCTAGTAAAGCCATGCTGCTTCTCTTGGATCACCCTCCTGTCCTCCATGTGCCTTAGTATATCTTCTAGGAGGATCTGTTCCATGATCTTCCCAGGCACAGAGGTGAGGCTGACAGGTCCTGTTGGCTTAAAGCACAGGTGGAACAATTGTCTGTAAAAGTGTAAAAATATGTCTGTAAAAGTATACCTATAAATATTTATAGCCTAACACTGCAAGCCAGGATGTCAGGCTGCAGGCGTTTACTTCTATTTTTTAATCCTACCTGGTTCTCAAGTTTAAGGCTATAGCTATCATATGGAGCCTTACTCATACAATGTAGAAATTGTATTGCAGCCGAGTTTCCCCACAAAAACAAAAACAAAATCAGTGTCTACTTAGTATGTATTCTGTCTTTACATTGCCAGGCTCATGGCCCCATTTGCATTCATCCATATTTATTGCCTACAGGAGCATTCTTGCAGCGGTTTTGTAGGAGGTACCTCAGGAGGCACCTCAGGAGGCAGAAGAATTTCCAAAATGTGTCACAGAACTATGTAGCACTTGTATAGACCTTGTAGCTCTGGACTCCATTGACATAGGCCAGTGGATTGGGTAGATGGGTTACTGATCTGGTTAGCTATGTCAGCTTCTATGTTCTACTCTAGACAAACATGTAAATCTTGTACTCTTATCAGGTACTTCTATTTTACTATGATACATCCAGACTGAAAGACTGAAGAGCTACCGCAGACTTTCTTATAACTTGCTATACGTCAGTTATGATTCTTATGAAGTTTCTATAGAGATTAAAAAACCTGTATTGAAGTCAATCTGCTGCAGTATTAATAGAATATTTTTTATATAATGCTTGCATATATTTGTGATATGGCTCAAAATTTTAGTGGTATGTTATATCTTTACCTTTAAAGATTTCTAGTCAAATGAAAGCAACTATATTAGACTGTCAGGAAGACAGAAAAAAAGCTTACAATAATCTCTAGATCTAAATATTTAGAGAATTCTTCACTCCTTACAGTGAATCACATTTCCTGGCTTTTGCTCACTCTTGTTCTCTAACACACACATGATAATACTTTTAAAACAAAAAAAAATTATTAAAACTTCATTGATAAAACATGCAAGGTTATTATATGTCTAAGAGTATAAGAACAGCTTTTGAACATTTTCCTCTTTTTTATTTTCAGTTTCTTATTGAATGATTAGTTTGGATATCTTGAATGAGAAGATAGGTATAAAAATGGCACCCACATGTCTTCTTAGAAGTCCTAAAAATCTTTGAAGTTTTCTTTTCTTTATCTGGTGTATCAAAATGCAGCATGACCTGAATGACTGACTTTTAGTCTGATTATTCATGTGGGCTTTCAGCACTAATGTTGCTAAAACCTTTAGACCTCATCATACTACAGTGTAGTCTCCGTACACGCTTTGTTCTGATCTAGATGTAAGAAAAAAACCTTTCAAAGAATGAAACATCCCATCATTTGTAGCCATGTCAAGCAGTCATGTTGCTAAAACTTCTTCTTTTCTCATCAAGCCATGACAGCTATTGTGCCATTGTTCAAAGGCAAATCAGACTCAGAATGAAGCCAGAACTGCCATCAGAGATCTGGTGTTTTAAAGTGAACCTGTCATGAATTCTAACTGTGGCTAAATATAATTACCCTCAGCCTCTCCTGGTTATGAAGTGCTCCATTTACCTAGTAAAATAACTAACTGCGCTCAACAGATATTACAGGCTTTTTCAGCCATTTTTCTTTCCGCTCAAAACACAGAGTCATCTTCTGGCAGTAAACGTTCTTCTCAGATCAACCAAAAATCTAAAAAGAAAGTAGTTTAATCTTATTAAATCCAGGTAAGGCAGAGTAGCCCCCCTTCCAACCCACCCTTAACTCAACTTTTGGAAATTACCCTATGAATAATGGCATAAAAGTGGCCTGGAATAAATCAAGAGTGACGTTAACAGTTTTTCAAGAGGAACTTTACATTACTGTAATTTCCACTTATCCAAAAAAAAAAAAAATGGTATCAGATATTGTATCATATCAACCCTTTTAATGTAGCTGTTATGTGTTTGGCTAGATGAATGAGTTAATCTAATATTAGATTTACTATTATTCACTATTCAACTGATAGTACTTGCACAATACATTATTATAAAACCTGAAATAACTATTGTACAAAACAATTGCATAAATGTGTTCCTGGTCTTCCAGTTTTTTAACATAAAAAGTATATTGAAGTGCAGAATACATCGACTCTGTTCTGGAAAGACAATGAGGTTAAAGATCATGCATATGTGTGTCATTAAATAATAAAGCAAGTTATTAACCTTTTCTGAAGGAGTCAGTTTTTCTGCTGTGATATCCTCTGAGCATTTTTATTAGGGCAGTAATCATGTTAATGGCACTAGGTTTAAAATGATATATGCCTCAAATGACTAAGTATTGTTAATTATAATTGACTGAATAAACATGAAGGTAAAATTAACAGTTTGTACAGCCATAGCACTAAACATCTGGATTAAATAGCTAACATTGTGAGTATCAATTTTAAGCTTCTAATAATGAACAAATAATTTACATATCTAATTCTTTCTCCTTCAGTTTTAGATGTGCATGAATATCATATGCTACGTGTGCTGTCCTACCTTCTTAGATTTTTGTATACACATAAATCACATTGTCCAATGTAAATAGACTGTGGCTTGAAATAATTATGTTCAAGAAGCTGTAATATTAGTCTGTTCATCACTATGTTATTTTTGTCAAAAGCACAGAAATTGAAACTGAGCAGTCCTGAAATTGCTCAGAATGACTCATGACAGTGTGAAAGTAAATTATATTCTCCTCTTTTATAGAAATGGGGGTAGTGATATTTACACTGTTACTGTTTATGAAGTGTTTTGAAGATGAAAGGTGCAGTCTCACGCTGACTCTTGCTATGCCATGAAAGAAAATGTTTTACATTTTCTTTCTGTGGAATAGTATGTCACATAAGGACAAATATTTGAGTGTCAAAGTGCTCTGCCAATACAACCCTTAATATTATTATTAGATTAATAAATCTGTGAAGCTGCTGTTACAAATGAGAACACAATCTTTGGCAACAGTATCATCCTGCGTGTCACTGCATACATATTTTTCCCTAGGATTAATATTACCTTCCTGCATGATTTCATTCTATTGCTATGCTTTTGTTTAAATTTTTACGAAGCATCAAAATAAGGGTACATAAAATCGGTGTCAAGAACATACAATTAATGTAATTTTAATGTATTTCAGCTCCAGAAACAGAAGTCTCCAAAGCCACTTTAAGTGAAAAACTTTCTGTAATTGTATGTAAAAGCTGTCTCTTATCCTGTCTGTGGAAAAGCCACCAGAAGGCTATATAGCCTTTTCAAGCACATACCCTTAATTGCAACACATTACACAGTGTAAGACACAGTTGAAGTATTGGAAGTAGCTCCACCATCTTCTCAGAAATTATGTAGGCTGTCTCTTGGTCCCAACAGATGGTATTTTTATGACCCATGGTTCCTATGTTCAGGAGACCTAGATGAGAAAATAGAAGCCAAGCAAAACTTGGAATACTATTCTCAACCTGAAGAATTCCAAAAGACTGTAACTGAAGATTTTCAATCTTAATATTAGCCTTAAGAATTATGGAACTATCTAGTGTCATGGTTCTCAGAGATACTCTGTAACAGTAATTGCCCTTCAAGTACCAGCCTCATCTCAAAATCCTGCCAGTTTACACAGATGCCTTAGTGAGTATTAGAGAACACAGGGAAAAGAACTTAAAGGGAAAAAGTGTTGTGCGCTACTGTAAAACAAGAGACTGCACAAGAGCCTGAAAAAGCACATCACTTCCTGCTGCTCACTTTTTATAAGGCTGGTTTCCAGCAAGTGTTTTCAGCATCCCACATCAATTCCATGTAACATGGTCATTTTAATGCATGAACAACAGATCATATCAGATTTTTTCACCTTCACAAGTATACATTTAACCAAGCAAGAATACCAAAATACATGCCTGCCTTAATTTTTAACTTGTCCCTACCTATTATCTTAATCACATTTAATTTTTTAACTAATACCTTGAAAATGAGATATATGTTTCAAAATTATTCTTCTTTTTCTAATATTGAATGATGAGCAACTGAGTTGAGCTGTGACAAACAGGAAAAGACTCAAAAGTAGCAAGAGCTTCACATCTGTTATTTCATCATCAGTGTGTGAATATGCTGTTTTGCACTGTACACAGTTTGATAAATGCCTTCCTCTAGACATGCAAATACAGACGCACCATCCTACCCTCAATTCTACTCCTTGTACTGCTGTAAATCTACCATTACTCCTCAATCAGCAATGCCTTTGAATTTGTATCAGTACAACTAAAGGACAAATATGGCCACCCTAACTGAATATTTGATACGCTCCTCCAAAACTTCACTCAGAAAACAAACCTGTGGACAGCTTCTACCCCTTGATCAGCTTCTGATAAATAGAACAAACCATACAAATAATTTCCCAAGCACAAGGACTCCTAAGGAAACTGTCATTCTGATTAATCTCCAAGTGCTTTATGAGTAAACAAGTGTTTATTTTTAAAAGCCACAAAGTGATTTCAAAGAATTCTTTCTATTCCACTCATTGCTTATGGTTAGAGGTAATTGGAAGGGACTTTCTCACTCTATTGATGATTAATGAGTGGGATTTTGGTTTTTTAAATGTAACATTCTTCAGTCCAATGTAGAAAGGCAGTAAAAATTAGTGTCTTAACAACTTAGACTTTCAGAGCAGAGAATAATTAAAATGGTGAAAGGCAAAGGAGAGGGCACACAACAAGCCTTATTTAAACAAATCCCCCACTGAGAGCTAGGAGAGCTTGAGACCACAAGCGGTAACTAAAAGCAATTAATTTTGGTCTAACTTGACTAAAGGTATTGATCTTATATAAGGATTTGATCCACCATGCTTGTTAGTTGCCAGCACAAAAAATGAATCTCATTTGACAGCACAGCATTGAATGTGGAGACTGCAAGAGTCTGAGCTGAAAAAGTAAGGGGTGAAAGACATTCTGTATTCATATATTCAGAATTGCTTGGGGGGAGGGTCTTTCATTTTTTCATTTTTTTTAAAATATGAAACCATGACTATCCACACAAAGTTTAGCTTTCTTGCCCAGCACTGTACCTCCTTTCATGCTGTCAGCACAAAAAATTATGACTTACCCATATATTTGAATAGATATCTTCATAAGCTACTCAAAGGATAATGAATAATACCATTCACATAACTACTTCTATATACTACAACCAAACTGAAAAAAAAATGCTCGAAAGATGTGCCCAAGAAAAAGAGACAATTAAGAAAAATACAAGTTAAAAACAGCAAAATGTGAACTATATGAAGATAGAGCTTCAGGGATTATATAATTTCTAGCTGGCTCTAGAAAATTACAGACCCCTCTAGACTTTGATTTTGCAGTTATTGAACACAGATTTCAGATCAAGACCTGGAATTTCAGTTCCCAAAGATCAAGAGGGTTTAGGAGCAGCCAGCCATATTACACAGATACCTATGTTTGGATTTTCTGTACATCTCATACTTGCCCCCCAGTAGCTCTGGATGATGTAGCTTTCAAAGAGAGGTCAGCAACAGTATGTTGCCTTAGAGGAACAACCAGTGATGAAGATCTTAGCATTTCTGCTTCAGGATTCTGGAAAGGCATCCTTCTTATTCTCTACTGCTTTGCATTTTGCGCAGTAATCTAAATTTCACCTGTGTGGAGCATGATGCAAATGTCCATATACAATGCAAAGCACTGATGGAACATACCACTTGTAGCTAGGTATTAAAAACAAGTCAGGGAGCAGGAGGAAGTTCTATAAAGTTTCAGACACTATGTTAGAGACTTTTCCACTTTCGTTCATTAGTTTCTACTTGATCCAAGTCAATTATTTGCTCTGTGCTGTTATTGTATTCATTGTCAAGGTGTTTTTTCAGGGCAGGCAAAGTCTTTCTGTCCTATGACCCAAAGTGTCAATGAATGATTGTATATTATCACCTTGCAAATACCAGTGATAGCTGATAGTCTCTAAGAAATTCCTACGGGGCAGATACCCTTAGCATAAACACATTCCCATAGCAATTCCTTTTTAGTGACAATTGAAAACAACAGAGACTAGTTTTTCCTCTCAACCCCAAAAGGAACCTCTGCTTTCCAAGGCCAAGAAAGGGTAACAGGCCACCACCCAGGATCTCATGTACAAAGCAGCTGTACTGTACCAATGCGAAGCAAAAATACCTCTCATTTCAAGAAAACGAAGCAGACCCAAGGCTTGGGAAAAGCGGGCAGTTGCCCTGGACAGGACACTGCTGAGAATAAGCTGGATATGGCTCATTGCTCATGGTAACTATTTCAGACCCCTGAAAAATCAGCTTGCTTTGCTGCTGCCACCCAGGAGAGGCTGAAGGGTGAAGGCCGCTGCTTGGTGCTCTGGCCCCCATAAAAGCTTCAAACCCTGTCCTCTGCCACTGCCATCCCTCTTGTCACAAATAAAACAGCAAGCTCGTTTCCCTAGGATTTCTCCCTTAGCTCCTTATCCACCTCTGTCCCCTTTCTTCTGTTCCTTCTGTTCTTCTGGCAGGAGTAACCCAGGGTCAGTCAAAACGTGAACCACCTTTTTAAAGCAGCATATTAAATTTTGCCAACACTGCTGAAAATTGCTGTGTTACCTCTGAGAAAACACAAGCACAGAGCCATGACTTCTGTGGAACACAGCATTGAATCCTGCCATGACCTTAAAGTATATTCTAAACCTCCTGTCTTCATGAAGATTAGCTGGGTTTGAGCATACACTTAATTGCTGTCTTGAACTAGGCTAGATTAAACCTCTAGGTCTGTCGAAACAGAAATATTTCAAAGAGAACACGAAAAAATAATCCAAAAGAGGGACACTCAGTGAAACTCCATCAGTCAGATTTTTTTTTCCTTGTGCATGTAGAAAGTGAACTGGGTCATTCAGCATTCAGTGACTTTTTTTCTTACATGCTTTACCACACACTGCAATTACTACCTTAGATTCAGATCACAGTCACAGGGGGTTTAGTAATTTAATATTTTAAAATTAAAGTGGCACTTCAAATTAAAGGGGCACAAATACTATTTGAATATGGTAAATACTGATCATATAATTACATGGTAATTAATTTTCATATGGTATCTGTGTGATTATTAGGTGAACATATGACTTTTCTGTCTTCTAAACAGCACTGCAGCTTACTAGTTAATTACTTTTAGATCTGCTTAGTGTAATTACACTGCAATCCACAGAATTCTGTACATATTCTGTCATTACTTCATGTTTACTAATAACGGCACCAAACTGCCTCAGGTCAGATCTTGTCCTTCCCTCTTCAGCATCCTGACACTCTGGCATAGAAGCATTTATTTTACAGAGGAAAAGGATTGCAGGAATTTATGAGGATTTCTCAGAGACTCTACATCTTGTATACAATGTACAAAGTACTCTATTTCTACTGGGATTTCTTGCTCTGCAATGTAATGAGATCTCCAAGCTCACTGTCAGAATTTGAATTTTCTAATTTGGATGTAGGATGAAGAGAGGGGCTGAATAGTTTTGCACTCAGCCAAATACTTTTTTTGTCTGACTTGCTTCTATGTAAATAGAACAAAACACATCTCCTGTGCTTCCTCCAGGCTTCATGTACCACCAGTTCATGAAATTATCTCAGTGACTCAGACAAAGTAAAGTTAAAGAAAAAGAATCCAAATCTCATTAGGCAACCTCTCCATACCCACGAGAAAGATCCTCCCACCTGCAGCTGGGAGAGGAGTGAGGGAAGGGCAAGAATGAGCATTTGGTTGTTCTCTGTTCTCGCTGACGTTCAAAATTAGCAGGCTGCTGCTCCAGTATGAGAGATGACAATGATGGCCATTATCCCACACATGATATAAATGGAGAAAAGACATAATAAAATGATAGTAGCTGTATATAACACTTGCGCCCTGTGGTTTGAATAGTTGCTTAGAGCTCAGTCTGTGTGTATTGTTCTTATTGTGCAAATGCAACATTTTTCAGAGGAAAATACTGCAAGTTATTTACACTTATACTTGTTTACTGGATCCTCCACTTCACACTCATACTCAGATACGTAGCATAAGCTCCTCTCAGTTATCTACATCTTATCTAGGTCATTGTGCATTACCGTGCTTTGGTAATATTGCTTAAACATGATATTTTAAAAATGGGCTAAAAGAAAGCGTAACTAACAACTTTATAACCAATTCAATGCAAAAATTATTTTTTTGTTAAATCAAAGGGGTGGGATTTAGGAGGTTCTAGATTTTGAGGGCTAGAAGATACTCTTCCTGTGGAACAGAAATGCCAAGGGAACCAACTTCCAGCAAGCTATGTGAGAGAAATTATTTCCTCTAGAGTCATGATTCATAAATCATCTTCGAGGCAAATCATTGTGACTTGTCTGTGATGGCAGTTTCATAATAAACCATACATCATTCTAAAATAAATGGCAGCTTGCGATGTCCTTGTTAATAGCACGCTAATACTAGATTTTTCTTAGATAATGAATTTTCATCATATCCAAACTTATGCATCAGACTTCAGCAAATCCTTGTTATTATGTTTCACTTGCTAAAGTCAACAGTGTTTTAAAAAGGCTTTTAAAATGTTAATTTATGCACTGGAAGTAAGACATGATTCACCATCTGTCACAGAAGGTCACTGAGTATATTTGGATCCATTAATAAATTCATAGATTGCAAACAAGTAGAGGTGAGCTACCCCCTGCAGTAGAAGAAGCTGGCCCAAATCTTCACCTTGTTTCTGGGCCAAACTCATATATGTCATTCTTACCCAGATAAATTACATAGGGATAGAGAAAGAGAAGTTAGTCACTCTGCCTGCAAAACAACCCACCTAGATGGATCGCTGTCAGATTTCAGGTCTGGCGGAGACATGCCAAGTAAGCATGATGACACCTGACCTCTGCCTGTGAAGTTCAGCATGAACTTCGGGAGACCCACAGGATCTCCTGACCCATGGGAGAATTTAAAACCCTCTAAGGGCCATTGTGCAGGTCTCCTCACTTTTTAAGTTTGAAGTCTGAGCTAAAAGGTTCAAAGGTGGCAGCAGTTCCGACCTTTAGCAAGGAATATATACCACTTACGATTCTCCGTGTCGTTACATGATTGCATCATTTTTAAGTATTTCTACTTCCTTCTGTGGTTTCTAATTGGGCTGCCTGTTGGAGATACTTACACTGACGGGAACAGCTTTTCAGCCTCGTGTTGTCTGGGCAGCACAAGATGTCTCAGAGATTGCGCTAGTATGATTCAAGCATCAGTTTTCTGGATGCTTTTCTACAGTATTTTTGAAATTTGAATAATAGAGGTAATCTGGAGATAAGAGAAGCTAGAATATCTGCTCAAAGCCTTATCTGTTCTCCTCCATGAGAAATTACCAGAGATAAAACTCTGATGGGGGAAAGCTGAAGAGGGATTTTGGGTGGTCTGCTTTAGCATTTTAGTTTAGATCAGGCATGTATTTTTGAAGCAAATCTCCAGGTCGCCCCCACTTACCATGCTCCAGTTCACAATGCAAAGTGGACTTAAAATACCAGAATGGGACTTTCTTCAGATACCATTAAATTGAGCTCCATAAGTGCAGGATATGTGCTTTAGCCATTAAAGCATAGTTGGCCCACACAACCAGACTACACCTAATGTGATGTGAAATCCTCTGCTACATAAATGGTTTGGATATTTGGTTCTGGGCACAAGCTCTACAGATCCGATCCTAATAGGTTGCACAGTCTTCTAACATAGATCCAGGGAAGGTGTCTCCTTTCCCAGCAGGCCCAGGAACCCTATTCCTGCTCAGCCTGGAGTTGTCAGCCTCCACCTGGCAGACCAGTCTCCACCTCTGCATCTGTCCCATCCCTATGGATGAACCCAGACCCTATGTTGTAGGTAACTTGGACCCTTCAGCTGTATGTTATAGCTGTCACCAGTCCTGACTCTGGCTGTGTCTCCTTCTGCTCCCAGTTGGACTTCCTGGCTGGACCTTGGACTTGGGTCACTTCTTGCCATGTTGGGGGCTCTCGATGGACCCTATTACTAGCACCCAGCCCTGCTCCTCCAGTAAGGACACTGCCTGGGTTGGTGTCACCCTCAGCAACCTGTTCTTTAGGGAGAAGCTGTCCCTCATTGCATCGTTACACCAACAGGACAAAACAGAGGTTTTATGTATGCATTCCTGATGTCAGCCTGAAAAGACCTCTTAACAGAGCACAAAAGCACAAAAGAGGATTAAGATATATTTCAAATGATGCTTTTTTTTTCCCTCTTGGAAAATAAAATTCACAATTTGCTGCAAGCAGGAATAGATCCTCAGCTTCACAGTAGTCTATTATTTTGGAGAAATTGTGCTCCAAAGCCAAGAAGCTTGAGAGCTGAAGTCCATCAGGTAAGTAAACTGGAAAAATCTCTGACAAATTTCCAGCTGAAGGCTGTCTTTCAGGAAGGGCTCATTAGATCTATCCCATGGTTTCATTAGAAATTCAATAAAAATAACTATTTTTGAGAAACTTTCAGATTTCACCAAACCAGCATTTAACATCAAGAAATTTCCATCTGATCCTTATCTTGAATTGCACCTTTTTTCAACAGTTGACAACAAAAACAAGAGGCCAGCATCACATCATCTGGCAGTATCATTGCCAACACCATCTGGCAGTAAAGCATATTTCTGGGTCATAATTGGAAAGAAGGGAAACCGAATTTGATGCCAAGGAGGAATGATCTTATTGTCTGTCCAGGTTTGAGTTAGAACAGAACTAATTCTGTTCAGTGATTTTACTTTTCTGCTGAGTCTCTTCTAACTAACTGCTATTTCTGAAGTTACTGGCATATTTTTGCAGACAGTGTCTGCTTCTAGCAGCGATAATGCTTGATGTTTAGAGTTATTATTAAGGATTGGTATGCAGAAAGGCTCTTGCTTATACTTGCTCCTACAGAGGCCAAGGTCACTGATAAATCTTGTGTACCACATTGGGGGTGCAGAAAGCAAAAGTCCGCACCTGTGGGGAGAAGGGGATATGACAGGTGATCCTAAACTGACCAGCGAGGTATTCCATCCCATATACGTCATATTCAGTATAAAGCTGAGGGATCACAAGGGTCAAGCTCTCTTCTTCAATGGCTGGCATCCAAGGAGGACTCTGTATGTTCTGCCTTCGATTCTGATACATATGTTCCTGAATCTGGTTCCCTTCTGCTGCTGAGTCCAGTCTAGAACTTCACCAGTGCTTGCCCACAGCATCAGTGGTAACCATGACATAACTGCCATCAGGGGAGTTGAGTGTGATATTGATTTTGTGTACATTTTTATATATTTCATTTCATTGTTATTATTTTCATTAAAACTGTTTCAGTTTTCTTTTCCAATCCATAAGTCTCTCTCCCTTATTCCCTTTCTCTCCCCCTTGGGGAAGGGAAAGGGGTTAATAGAGAGTGTCCATAACTTATCCAGAGGCCAGCCCAGCCCTAACCCTTGACATTGTCCAAGGAAAAAGGAAAGAAAGAAAACAGTCAGAGAGGGAGTGAGATAGTGCTTATGATTCCATATGAAGAACAATGTGTGCTAACCTTGTATAGAAAATGTTAAGTGCATCTTTCTAGTTTATATAAAACTAAAACATTACGAATCTTTGAAAATTTGACATTTCTGTCCCTGGAGTTACAGATACTCATCTGTTTAAACATCTGGAAAGCTGTTTTCAAGAAAACTAAAACAGAATCAAGACGAAGGCATATAACTTGAGATTAATATATTAGGGTATGGAGGGTTAACCTTGGCTGGGCACCAGGTGCTCACCAATCCGCTCTAGCATCCCCCCCACCCCTCCACACCGCTCAGCAGGACAAGGGGGAAGAAAATAAGATGAAAAAAAACAACTTGTGGGTCAAAATAAAGGCAGTTTAACAAAAAAAAAAGCAAAGTCAAGCAAAGGCAACGTGCAGAAGTGAAGAAAACAAAGATTTATTCTCTACATCCCATCAACAGGCAACGTCTGGCCCCTTCCCAGAAAACAGGGCTCCAAAACACATAGCAGTTGCTCTGGAGGACAAAGGAANATTCCTTTTCCTTGGCTTTTACTTTGAGCAGACATCATATGGTATGGTGGCCTGTAGAGGTAAAAAAAAAAGATTAATCTCGCCATTCTGCTTCCTCTGATCAGGAATGCCAAATCAAATGTGGTTCTTCAGTGCTAGCTTCACATGGTTGGATGCACCTTAAAAAAAAAAAGATTATTTAGTTCATACAATGCTTGACACTAAAGTCAGAATATCACTAAGATATCTTATTCAATATCTACCTGAAAACTGTATTGAATTTAGTGTTATTAGCAATGAAATATTCAATAAAAAGACAAACTGAAAATTTGCAAAACACGAAACATTTTAGCTTAAAAGAGAATGAGCCAACATATTCTTTGTTTCTGTTAATCATCATTTTGCCTTGTCAGTCTTTAATGGCAATCTGTCACTGGCAATACTTGGCATAGAAAACCAGCACATGCTTGTGTCTAAATCTGACTGTGCACATGCATGTATCAGCATGTGTGGGCAGGTATCTCTTACACACACACAGACATAGGTCATCTGTAGTGGTCTGAGGAGACTATAAATAGAGAAAGTGGCATTTTCACTTGCTTCCCAGGAAGAAACAGTGGGAGAGATCAAGCCTCAGAAGAATCTCTCTCACTATGCTTTGTCTTTCTGACAAAGTCTACCAAAGAATGAAAGAAATTATACACTTCTCATTTGCCTGATTTTCACAACGTGCTTTGCAACCCGGATGGACTAGCCCATCCTCATATTTCTCCTCTTTAAGTAGGTACTGTCAGGTCCTTTCTGTCAAAGCCCTCATGATAATCATCACATTGCTATTAGGATTATTCCAGTCCTAATGATGAGTCTCTAACAGTGGGTTTTTCCTTTGCACTAAGATTCATCCAGCTTTTCAGCTTCACTTTTAGAGGAAAAGAGGTTTTTTGCAATCTTGTCTTTTTATTTTGATCTATATATCTATCCTTGAAAGTATTTGAACTCAGAGGCCAGTTTCTACCAAACTTGACAAAGAGGTTAAAGCTCAAAGATACTTCCAACGTGCTTGGGGCTGGAGTTAGGGAAAAGCCAAGTACAGGAGACATCTCCCACAGTGTCTCCACTGCAATGAAGTACACCCCTTATTAGATGTCAAATCAAAGAAACAAATCCATAGGAAATGACTGCTCTCATGAGGGAAACTTCTGTCACCGGTAAAAGAGAACTGATTTTCTTCACACTGGAGCAGGAGCTGTGACAATTTAGCACGGAGTCTGTAACAGAAGATATATGAAAGATGGTAGCCTTTCTCTTCATAATGATAATTTTTTTCTTTATGTTTGCCAGCCTCTGCAACAGGAATCTCAGAGCATGAATTCTGCAAAAACCAAGGACTCTACAGTAAAATTCAAGTCCAGCCTGCTTTAGAGTATGCAGGATTTTGTTTTATGAAGATGTAGAGGATATAAAATAAAAACTGGCTGGAAGATATGCATGTGAGTTCACTGCTTGCTCCTTTGAGAGCTAACATTTCCTGGCTAGTACTAATCAAACCATGCAAAAATACCTGTATTTGTTAGTAATGTATTATAGAAAATAGCAATAAAATTTGTATATTGCATTGCATTACAGTTTATTTTTATATCTATGCAAGCAATGGCTTAGCTATGGAGTGTACAGGTTCTGCGAGAGAACTATGGGCTGGAAAAGCCTCAGCAGAAAGCCAGGGAGAGTTCAGAGGCAGCTGAAGAAAAACAAGGCTTGGTTTATTTCCCATACCAGCATGCAATGACAGTTTGTAAGAGCTATGACTGGCATTACATCATGTGTCAAATTCTCTGCCTGCTCAGTCTTTATTGGTGTCAAAATCTTATTGTTCAGACCAACAGACAACTGAACATGACTTTAAAGGGTTAGGACATTGTATTCAAGTGCAGTTCCAGCAGATTTAAATCAGGAAGTTGCAGCACCCCTAATTCCCCAACCTGTTGTCTCCTCAACCCTTACACCAGCACTCATGAAGCCAAGGAGCCAGATCAGTGAGCTGCTCTAACTCAAACCTATGTTTATATAGATATATACTGTAGGGATAAACCAGCTATACAGTTTTCTACACAGCTCGCCAAGCACTTGTGGCACCAGAGGGGAACACGGGAACTACATGACTGAGGGCAGAAGATGGGAACCTGACATCCCTACCTATGGCCAGTTTAAACTCTGGTGGAAGCACTTCCTGAGAGCATGTTCAAACACAGCCGAAAACAACAGAGGAAAAGAATATACACCATGCAATGGCAATATTAGGCTGAGGTCTTTTCCCAAGCAACCCCTGCAATAGCTCCTTTGTGCTCTATCTGCATAGTTACAAGGTCTGGAGAAAAGAGTAGTACTCTTTGACTGCCAGTCACAAGCAGAGGTACAGTAAAAAATATTTTTCTTACATTTAAATTGAATCTCCTGTGTTTACGTTTGTGCCCACTACCTCTGGTCCTGTCACTGAGCACCACTGAGAAGAGTTTGGCTTTGGAGAGAGTAAAGTCTCTTTATGTGTCAGGATTTCTCATCTCTTACAGAAAATCCCAAGAAGGAGTAGAAATCAGAAGAAACTGGTAAAATATTGCCTGTGCAGTGTAAGCTCTATTGCTTCCTTAATGTAAACCTGAGGGGGGCGGGGGGGGGGGGGGGAGNGGGGGCGGGGGTGGGGGGGGAGTGTGTAAGAAAGGAACAAACATAGTAATCTGTAACAAAACCACAGTTTAGTTATGCAGGTGAAAAATGTGAGAATAAGTGCAAATTTTTTTAAAATCAGATTCTATTTCTTGATAACATCAGTTTTCAAGATTTCCCTTTTAATAGAGCTAAATGAAAAGATTATTAAATAATTTCCCTCTTGCACTTTCCCATAGTAAAATGGAGTAGCAGAACCAAAGACCTGATTCACTGACATGGTAAGACCCCCACTAAAATAAGCTTCTCACTCAGTGGAGTCTCAATTGTTTTACATAAAATATCAGAGAGGGAAGCACTTTACTTTCCATAGGGAAAGGCATAGACAGGAGACTGGAAGAATGTGAAATACAGGAATTCATGGGGAGTTTTGTTTTGGGTTTGTTTGGCTTTTTTTTTCAAAATGAGGATATGCACTCCTGCTCCTTATGTATCTGCAGGCAGCTTCAGTGTTTTTTGAGAGAAGCTTTAATTTCAACTCTATTTCCACCTGTGGTGCTTGATTTAGGAACGATGTATCTGCAGCTTGGTGCCACAGAGATGTGTAGTGTGTGAAGGCTTTTCACTTTTATCTTGATGCTTTTACAACGAGTGCTGGAAACTCAACTCTTGGTGCCTGAGACCACAGCTGCTGAGTGTCTATCATCCTCTTGGACAGCTGGTGTTAAAGGTTTCAGGTTTAATCAGCCTTTTAAAACCACAGGCTTGAGATAGTTGTTTGTAACTATGGGGTGTGGTGCTCTTGCTACGAAGATCCACGCCTCCTTCCCCCAGTAATACCCAGCCACTGACCAGGATATGCTGCAAAATGTTTCTTGCCTTGGTCCTCAGCCTTGGAGACCTGCAAAACAAACTAGGATAACTTTATACAGCAAATTTCTTAAGTGCTGTCCCAGAAGCCTGAGTAAAACTTTTCCAGTTCTCCACACTACAACAACCTGAAGCCAGAACAGGTAGGTCTGAGCATGGTGGTTTCCCATGGTTCCATGCCCTGTACTTTGATAAGCCAACATGTACTGAAAATGTGAATTTTGGTTAAAACTTTTCCTGCAACTAATTCCTACCTCCTTCTCCTATGCAGATCCTTTGGGTTTTTTTTTTTTGTTAAAGTTCATCTTCAGCTTCACTCTCTCCTTTAGTGGACAACTACTCTGGTTCACTTTCTTATCTTTTTCTTATCTTTCTATTTCATGACAATTATAAGAAAGGAATATCTTTCAGACTTTTTTTTGTCTGTCAAATTTAGTTAAAATTGGCCACAGATATTACATTTTTTTGTGGGGGAGGCCAAAGCATCTGACAGCTAAGCATTTTCTATATGGAATCTGGATAGAAACATCTAAAAATACATAATACTCTCAGGAACTCTAAAGCTTTACATATGTTAGATGATGGAATTAACTAATTTCTATTTTTTTTAAATAGCATTAGGAAAAAATCCAAATGGTGCAATCTGCACATGAAAACACAAATTCTTTTTTTTGATGCTTGAAATTTTTAAGTGAAGCCACAATGGCAGGTTCATTTTAAAGGTTTTTTTTTTTTTCCCTTTTCTTAACCCAAATCATAGAAAGCTATTTATCCTTTTAATTTAAGGCCTGATCCAGCAGTTAAAACTGCACATTGCAGCTCAGTTACAAAAACAGAACTATAGACCATTCAAGTGTGGAGCTTTTTAATCTCTGCAGTGTCACACTCTAGTTCTTGTTACTATTCATTAAACAGGAGCTGTTAATGTTATTTGTTGACAGCAAGAGTTATCATTATTTGACAGTCATTATCCTGCAGCAAGGCTCTTCAGACCTTTTTGGACCCTTTCTCTGTGATTATGCTGTACTAATTTTTTTCCATTTGCTGTAGCTCATTTATCATTTCAACTGGGAATTACCACAGAAGCCCAATTTCCCAGTAAGTGTTATTGGTAAGAAAGCAAAAGGGAAGTAGTGGTTTCGAACTAAGTTTGGTCCATCCTATCTTTCAAATAGGAAAAAAATTATATTGGCAAAAATGATATAGACTGTTAGTTTCCCTTAACAGTGTTTCAAACGTGGCTGTGTTACTTCCACTGACCAAAGTTTCTTTGTAAAGGGAAGAAGGAAAGGAAGAAATGCGTAACTCCTGATACCTGCAAAATTCATCACTAAAGTAGTAGGAGGAAGACAATGAAAAAAAATGTAGTGGGATGATGAAGAAGGAGGGAATAAGATGATCTAAGGAAGTCTGTGAGTCAGGCTGCTCTTTCAGTAGGATTTTGTAGCCTTGCAGTATCATATTATACTGCAAAAATAATATAAGCAAAAGTTTGAATTTCTAATCCTTTGGAAAAGCACCTTCTCATTCCAAATCAATGTCAAAATATTGAGGTTTTTTCTCATCAAAAAGTTCAGAAAAACTCTGATTCAGAAATAGCTAAATATTGTGTTATGAGTCAGTTTGTCATTAAATTGGATTATCTGCCATCCCACATGGTCTCACAGGAGCTGTATCATTACCAGCTCATAATCTACTTCATAAGCAGTGCTCAGTGTCAGGACTTCATCTTTCATAATGCACTGACACTTATGAATCTTCACATGTTTCAATCAAAAGGCATCACGAGAGTTATAATCCATCTGGGGAGCAGAGACTGCAGACTGTCTAGAGGCAGGACTCTAAGCACCTAATCTACAGAAATTTCAGTGAGAGGAGGAGATCCAGGTTAACACTGACCTAAAGCTACCATTTCAAATTTGGCAAAAAGGAGTGTTTAAGTATTCCTAATGTACTTTTTTTAAAATCACCAACATAAAAACATGGTTTTATAGAAAATTTATGTTGTTTAGAAGTTGGTCTCCTCTACCTAAAAGAAACAAAAAAAAAAAATTTCCTGGCCATCTCTTGGTGTGATGCAAGTTGATTTTAGACTATGCAGGAGAATGGGAGATAGTTGTAAAGAATGAAAGAACCTGTTCCCTTTGATTCTGGCAGAAAATAATTGTATAGAGTCTCTAGGTGAGGCACTGCCTCAGAAAGGCAGGATGGGCATTAGAATGAAGTCAGATGGCAGGATGTAAGGCAACATGGCTGCAGTATTCTGATGCTTGATAAATCTGTGACCAGAATGATCTATTTCAGGCGATATTACTAACTGATTTAAAGCAGCTAATTCATCTGAGCAACCAATTTATCTGAGCTACACAGAATCACATCAGCAACCATTACATATCAAAGCATAATAAAATTGAGGGCATGTTGAGAACCAAGGGTCACTGAGGTGTTGCTTTATGCTTTATCCCCACTTAACAAAAAAGGAAAAGAAAGATAATCATCTAATCAGCCCAATGAGAAAAATGGAGATGAGAGGTCTTTTTATGTTCTTTGATATATTTCATACACATTTGCTTTTTTGACACCAGAGTTCTTTCTCAAAAGTGAGATGATTCCTCTAAAACTTTCAGTAATGTTCTAATTATAAAAAGAAATACACTTTACAGGATATTTTTCTTGATCATGGGTTATTTTTTGCATTTGTTTTTGAAAATGTAGAGGAGAAAATGAAAGGGTCATGTTTCTATCATTACACTCCATTCTGTTCTGTTCTCTACTGCATCATGTATCCTATTTGATATAATAAAGCAATTTATCATTTCTTAATCCCACCCCTTGCCTTTGCTGCTATGAAAAGATTGGAACAACATGCAGGTAAGAAAGAATTAAAGTTTAATGTCACTTGGTGTGGCTAGAAGGAAAATAGGTCTTGTCAAACAAATAAGATTTCATTTCAGCTGAGACTACAGGTTTGATTGATGAAGATAACTGCAGAAGTATAATTGAATAGTGAAGTATTGATGTCTTAAATTCTGATTTAAAAATTAGCCGTCTGTATGATCAATGGCTTAAGAATCATCCAACTAACGAACTCTGAAAAGCCAGTGGAGATTATTACTTAGTGCTTCTGCTGGAACAGACTAGAAAAGGCTTTCATATACCTGACAACTGCAATGTAAAAAGCAGTAGTATTTTGTAGAGGAAACTGTTACAAAATTAGAACTTCTTGTCAGAGAGGACTTTGTCCCTCTCACCCAGTAAATACTTAGCTCTGTGTATGTGTATATATGTGTGTGTATATAAAAATAAATAAATAAAAAGCAAAGTAGAGGTATTGAGACATTCTAAGAATGTCTACAGTATGGTAAGAGATTCATCTGGGTCATGGGTAATCTGGGTTGAAATCCAATCCTCAGGCTGAATCATGAAAAAGAGAAATCTGCACTTGGATTTTCCAAATTCCTAACTTGTGTGTTTCTCATTATTCTGGAAGGGAATTATATTCTCTTTAGTTTTCATTACACATTCCTGAATCTGAGAAATGTCTCTCTAAAATTCTTATCAAAACCAGCACAATCTATGAAGGATTATTAATTCAAACTTATTGATATAATGCAGTGAAAAAAGACCTTTAAAAATACCAGCCAAGGTCTGTTCTCTATGGAAATTCTGCAGCATCTGACAATACAGCTGACACTAATCAGTATCTTCTTCAGTGGTATGGAAATAACATAAAATCACTGCTGATAAAATCACATCAAATGATGCAAAGATACATGGAATGCTAAATAACGATGAAGAAACACTTAGTAAATTGCTCAGTAAACTGAGTCCATTCAGGCAGGATACCTTACACTAAAATACATAGAAGGTGCAATACACATAGTACAGAAGGAGAGACTACTTTGTGGACACAGCAGCTGTAAAGAGGACTTAGGATCCCCACTGTCTGAGGCAACTGCTGCAGTAAAGGGTGGATGTAGACCCTGCTCAGATGGCAGGTGACTATTTCAGTCTGTATGTGTTTTCCTGCCTGATACCAATTACTAAAGATCTCTCAAATCTAACAGAAAAAGCCACTCACGCTCAAACTGCAAAAAGTCTTACATTTGTAACAATCTAAATAACAGGAAAATGGTGAATTCATCTTCCCTCAATCTCTTCAATTGAAGACTGGATGTCTTCAAGAGAAATTATGTTTCAGTTTGACAATTTCCGAAGTTTTCATAGATAACATTGCTTCTGTGTTCATTATCTCATCCTTGAATGCAATCTTGTAGCCTGGGAACCACTAACATAGCTAAAAACAAGTTATTAGCCTTCAACATTTCCAGCAAAATGAAATGTATTAGTTCGTAAAATACAGAAGATTTTATTAGGTTCAGTTCTTTGAAGTGTATCAGACATTTCAAGTATATCATGTGCTTCAGCAGTCAGTTCAAGTGACAAATGTAGCACCTCACACAGCTTCACAGGGTAGGTACATCCCCATCACTGTTATGTGTAATTCTGCTGTACTCCATCATCAGTGTCAACCACATTATGGATCAGTCTTACGACAAAGTAAAAAAATCACTCCAAACAAGCACGTAGTTCAACAGGCTCCAGCACTGCGTAAGCCTGGTTTCCCATGAACTTTTAGCCTATGTCGAAGACTTTGGTATGTAAAAAAATGCTAACTCCAGCTGGAAATTCAATCTCTTTCTCACATGGATTGTCCAGGGGCTCCACTGGGTGAGCTTCCAGACATGCTTTTGCCTCAGGTATTGCATATGCAAAGTACTTCTCCTTCACTTATCCACCTAGTTTCATGAAACTGGAGAACTAACTCTGCAGTTTAATCAAGCAAATTCAAGCCCGTCATTTGCCTCTCAGTTTTAGGTACCTAATAAGGTTGTTTAAGTGCTTTAGCTCAACAATCACTGAATGAAAAGAAGTAGGTCTCCTGAAGACTTTTAGAATCACTTATTGTCCAACTATAATGTCTAAACTATGGTCATCACGATGTCTCCTCACAGAGATCTCCAAAGGCACCTACTCTTCTGCCTTGACTTTACAGGGAATTAAGTAAGCTGCATCTTTGCTAGGGGTTAAAAGATAAGCATTACAAATCTTCAGTTGAGGATACTTGACTCTAAATGCTAGTCATCATCAACTGTATAAAATATTATCAGAGAAGACCAGAACCCCAAAGGCCATATTAGCACAAAACACATAGTGTTGTATGAGTGCAAGTCTTTTTTCCACAGAAAGCACATTGAACATAAAATGTTTTAATTTCTCTTTTATTTTTATCTCTAAAAGACAAGCTTCAGCATATTTTCAGACGGCTGACATCCAATTTTTTTGAACAAATTTCTATTTTAAGGAAATCTGAATAAAAAGGTTTTCCCAAAGTCTAGTATTTTTATTATTATTTTATTAGATGCTTTTTGATATCTTTATTTGTCCAGAGAAAAGTGCTTTATAAATATCAACACCATTTCATTACATTTTTCTAAGTTAACATTATCACTTACCATTATTCCTGAGATTATGCTCCAGCTGGCTGAACTGCCCAGCAAGAATCTAACTCATCACCAGCCTGGTCTTAAATACGTCACTAGAATTGCTGGCAGCAAAGTCTATGCTGACATATAGATCTGCTAGATATGCACTTCTGTGCATTATAAAAGCTCCACATTTTCAGTCAGTGTACATATAGAATATTTTATCCTTGGGCTACCTGCAGTTTAGGATTGACTTGGATTTGTTTCCCTCCCTCCTCTGTGTGATAGCCCAAAGGATAGTTCTTTCTCCTCCTGGTATTTTTGTTGCTCTTTCCAGCATGCTAGCCTATGAGGGTTATTTTCTCCATTATTCTATCTTTGTCTTATTTCTTGTCTTCCTTTAGCTTAATACACTTGTTCAAAACCATTGGCTATATTACTTCACTGCTTTCCCTGAAATTCAATAGGAGACATCTTTATAGAGATAAAGTTGCTCCTCTCATAAATCTCCCTAGTATGCTGGATTCACACACTCCACAAGAGTCTGCCTCTGATCAGGGATTCCTTTCTCCAAAATCATATAGGAATGGAAAAATTCTTAACTGTACAAGTTTTTGGAACACCTTTTGATCTGTAGTTTTTACCTCAGAACTCATCAAATTGCTCTTTCTTGTGTTCAGACACCATTTCTAACAATTCTGTCTGCTTTATTTGCTTTCTTTTTTCTCTCATCAAAATACTGAAAGGGTATTATCTCCACTTTTCTAAATCATGGGGAGCTCTGTATACATACTGAACTCTTGCATCTGTTGCTTTTTTGCATAGATATTTAGTGGTTCAGCCTGAAGCTGTTTGATTTTTCTTCTCAGAATGGTAGTGTTCAGCTCTTAATCACAGTCTCTTCCTCAGCATGAATATCACGAAGCTGAATATTGCTGCTTTTCTTGCAATCGCATGTTAAGCAATGTATAAGAAGACCTTTTTTTCTGATGGCCCATTGTCTTTTTATTAAGACTTAGATATATTCTGCAAATGTAGCCATCAATATAGCCACATATTGGCTTCTCAGTCTCTCTTTCAACAGCTTGCTTCTGCATTTTTAATTAATGCAAAGTTTACCAGAGGGTAAACGAGCAAGCAGCAGTGTTGCCAATGTTCAGTACCTCTGGTTCTCCTTATGGACCAATAATTTAGTAATCCCCTGCATATTAGCAGCACATGACTCACCCTCTGTAATAGTAACTGAATAGCAGCTGATAGGAAAAATTTCACTGAACCTTCCTGGAAATGCCACAAACTCATTTGGAACTGTGAATTTCAAAGCAAGACATCCATGAAATTTATGATGTGAGGGTGTACAACAAATCAGTGTCTCGATATCATTTAGTGGATCTGCAATTTCTCTTGCTATTTCTGCATCTGGGACACAGATAATATGGACTGATTCATAAAACAAACCTAAACTGCAAAACTAGCATGAGAATACAGTGATTTATGATCACAGCATACATTTGTGAGGTTGTTATGTGTAAGGTAATTAATTATTGTACAAGTGTTTGAAACTCATACAACTGTTGAAAACTGCCAACACTTTGAACCTTTACTATTTGTAGTGTTAAATAATAACTGCAAAGTACCTCAGGGCACTATAAATAAGTGCAAAGCATCTTCAGTACTTTCTCAGTCCCTGTTTCAAACTGACATAACAAAGTATATCTCAGATACATGAAGAAAATAAACAGTAAGCATAAATTATTGGTAGTATAAAACTCCAATTGTACTAGAGGGGCGTGGAATAAGGTAAAATACTAAAAATTGCCCAGTAACAGTGTTGGCTTTTTCAAAGACAGGATCCAATTTGAGCTCATTAAATTGTACTCATAGTTAGAGGAGCGGACAAAAGATGTTCCATGGAATGCAACAAGCAGTCATATGTGCAAATTGCTGCTGCACCATGCTGGTACCCTTTCTTGAGCTGATGCCACCCATTCGGGTGTGCAGCTCTGAGACAGCAATACACATCTTCAGATTGTTCACCAAACTTTGAAAACAGTAATGCAGCAAGTCAGCTCCTCAGCTGGGATAAGCCACTGGTGGTCCTTCTCTGAGATCCTGTTTTCAAACTATTGACTGGAAGCCCTGAAACTTTTTCATGTCCAGAAGTCAACAAATATTGAGCTTCTTTTACATACCTCAGCTTTACACAGTTGTCTGTTTGAAGATGGGCCGAGCAAAGGGAGTGTCAAGAACTTGCCCTATCTCTTTTCCTTCTGTCTTTGTTCTCTTTAGGTGTGTTCAACAATGGTATTTGTTCTTCTGTAAGTTAAACCACAACAATGACCTTCATTCAACAAGGACTACCAAACTTACTAGCACTACTAGCCTGAGAGATAGGTTTTAGGAAAAAAATTAACATGTATTGTTTGTCCTGTTTCTCTTCACTCCATTTTTAATCATAAAATTGTCATATCATATGTCTTTCCTTTAAAATAGTGGTTTTTGCCTCCAGCAACCCACAAGTCACAAGCATAGATTGCTAATGATGTTTCTGTTTTCCTTTCTTCCTCTCAGAAGTAAACTTTCTGTCTGATATTCTCTCTCCACGAGAAATGATCTTTTAAAAAGTGTGGTATGTATTCATTCTGAGTTAGTCTTATCCTATCATGCACCCCTCCCATGACTAATTTTCCACTTTGTTGACTTTGGTTTTTATGTCTTTTAGGACTTCTAAAAGCTTACAGTAGGCATTACAACTTTTGCGTGAGTGCAAATTCTGGTGGTATAAATTACATTCAAATCTCCTGGCCAGTATTTTCTGGCAGGTTCTCAGAGATGAGTGGCTAATAGGAAGCACGGTACAAAGAGACTGAAGTGGAATTCACGTTGTCAGCACCTGCATCTTTATCCTTACAAACCTGAAGTCTCAAGGAGACTCTTCTGTCTGAATTGAGAGAGCTTTGTACCAAAATATAACACCCTTCAGACCCCTCAGCTTCAAAAGTGTTAGTAACCTTTATTAAATTACATGCCTTCCCAGGTTTCTCAGGGCAGATTAGTAGGGAGTACTAGACAGTTGGCTGTCTTCCACAACATCAGTAACTCATCAAAGACCTGTTCCATTAGCATCACATACGCCTGTGTGGAGTATGCTGAACCCTTACGATCAAGCAGGCATTTTACATGCTTTCATTTAGCAACGTATAATACAGATGTGGCGCAAGTGAGGCAGGACCATGAATTTCTATTTACTGGTCTTGTGCTCCTGATAAGAATTATCAACTTAGGAAAAGAAGATCAGGAATCCAGCCATACTTTTGGTTTTCAAATCATCTGTAGTAGTGGACAAGTGATTTTCTGCAAGGGCTCTCAGCAAACCAGTTCCTTTTACAACATACTGGGTTTAAAGGGCATTTGACTCACTGCAGCTGTTTAAGTCATTGAATTGGATGGAATTTGCAGCTCAGGAACCTTGCAGCACTACTGACTGAGAGAAGGCATGAAGAAGGAATGGTTTCTAATACCTTTTTTCTTTAGTTATACACTACTGGATAGCAGAAATAGGACTCCAAACAGCTGGTCCTGAAGGGATGGTGCATTGAGCACAGAGCCAGGATCTTTTCAGTGGTGCCCAGTGAGAGGACCAGAGGCAACGGGCACAAACTGAAATACAGGAGAGTCCCCCTGAACATCAGGAAACACTTTTTCCCACTGTGAGGATGGCCTAATGGGAAAGCCAGAACTGGATGCAGTACTGCAGATGTGAATGCTGAGTAGAGGGGAAAGATCACCTCCTTTGACCTGCTGGCAATGCTCTGCCTACTGCAGCACAGGATACCATTAGCCTTCCTTCATGCCCATACTGAATAATACAAGAAGGGAATAAAGGCCTTGTGTTTTCTCCATGGAATACAAAGTGTTATGTACTTAAATCTTCTTTTAAAAAAGGAAGCATTAAGGAAAAACACCTCATCAGCAGTCGTTAGAAGTGAATTATTCTTCTTTATTGCCATCCATAAATATTGCCAATGCATTAGTGTTTCACACAATGAACCCAGAGATGAGAAAATATAAATCATTAATATATCCAGTATTTTCCAGCCACCTCATAGCACAAAAGTCAGATGCATCTGTACAGTACCTTGTAAAAATTGTGCAACTCTCCATATCCTACAAAGTTAAGAGAGGTTATTTCCAGCAGGCAGCTGGTTGTAGGAGGACTACTTAGTAAATTCAGTTCCCAAAAGGTAGATTCTTCAGTGTTCATAAGGCTCCTGGCATCAAAAGCAGACCAGTTTGCTCCTCCATTCATGGTGTGAACCTAAGAAGTATTCTCAGGAATGGTACCACGCAGGTGTGAAGAGAACAACTGTATTGTGTTTAAGGGGGACACACCTCAAGCCTCCAGTGATGCCAAACAGCTATCCATATTTTACTTTCATCTGAAGTCTTACTCTGCTTCTGCCTATTACACACCTTTGACTTTCCTCCTATTCCCTTCTGTATCTTTCTAAAGCACATCCTAATGGAGAATTCCTCTTTCCCTTGGAACTGTCACCTACTCCTTTTTGGTGACTTTGTGCAGCTGATGAATGAGACAGATGCAGCAATCAAAGATCTGGCTCTCCATTTTGTCCATAAGCAAGAAGGAAAGGTCTGGAATTTATAAGAAATGAAACTTAACTAGGAACTCCTGCATGTATTTCATATATAACCATAGTAACAGAGCTCACAGCAGACTTTTTCATTTGGTCAGCCATGCTGACAGTGGTTGCTATGGATGTTTTAATGGTTTCTAACTACTTAGCAATTAAAAGGTGTATTGGTTTTGCATGGCAAGGTTTTGGTAGGGGAGGAGCTACAGGGGTGGTTTCTATGAGAAACTGCTAGAAGCTTCCCCTATGTCCCATAGAGCCAATGACAGCCGGCTCCAAGAGGGACCTGCCACTGACCAAAGCTGAACCAATCAGCAACAGTGGTAGTGCCTCTGTGACAACATATTTAACAAGGGTGAAAAAAACTAACCAAAAAAAAAATAACAACAACAAAACCCCACATAACTGCAGCTGGGAGAAAGGAGTGAGAATATGTGAGAGGAAAAATGCTGCAGACACAAGGCCAGTGAAGAAGTGAGGAGAGTATGTTGTCCAGGTGCTGGAACAGAGATTACCCTACAGCCCACGGTGAAGACCATGATGAGGCAGGCTGTTCCCCTGCAGAACATACAGGTTAATGATGGAACAGATGTCTACCTGCAGCCCATGGAGGACCTCATGCCAGAGCAGATGGATGCCTGAAGGAGGCTGTGACTCTGTGGGAAGCCTGCACTAGAGCAGGCTCCAGGCACGAACTGTGGACCCATGGAGAGAGGAGCCCATGCTAGAGCAGGTTTGTTGACAGGACTTGTGATGCCATGGGGACCCATGCTGCAGCAGTCTGTTCCCCATGGAGAGGACCTACGCCAGAGCAGTTCCTGAAGAACTACAGCCCATGGGAAGGACTCATGTTGGAGAAGTTCATGGCAGACTGCCTCCCACGGGACGAACCCCATGCTGGAGTAGGGGAAGAGTGTGAGGAGTCCACCTGCTGATGAAGAAGAATGGCAGAGACAACACATGATGAAATGACCATAACCCCCAGTCCTTGTCCCCTTGTATCACTGAGAGAGAGAAGGTAGAGAAATTGTGAGTAAAGTTAAGCTTTGAAAGAAGGAAGAGGTGGGGGGAAGGTGTTTAAATATTTGGTTTTATTTCTCATTATCCTACTCTGATTTCATTGGTAATAAATTAAGCTGACTTCCTCAAGCTGAGTCTGTTTTACTTATGATGGTAACTGGTGAGTAACCCTGTACTTATCTCAGCCCACAAGCCCTTCGCTGTATTTTATCTCCCCTGTCCAGCTGAGGAAGGAATTTATAGGAATGGCTCTGTTGGGCACCTAGCATCCATCTTGGGTCAATCCACCACAAAATGTTTTGTAGGAACTTGTTTCTTTGACATTATGTAATTTCCCTGGGGTGAATTTCACATTTGGCTACATGCTATTCTGGCATTCCTCTAAGTACCACAGTAATCATTACACATACGCGCACAGACAGGCACAAATCAAATAGCATAAGTCACTTATTTCAGACAGGCTGTTTCCAGTGTGTAGTTAATGAAAACACTCCACATGCAGATATAATAACCAAAAATGAATATGGGCAATCTAGTTCAATGTAATTGCAATCTGTCTTCACAATAATCACTGTCTGTGTGGCAACAAGGTATCACACAGCTTTCCAGCAGGTCAGAATCAAAACCATGTCTCTAAAGATGAAGAAAGAAAAAAAAAAGAAAAAAATTGTTTATAGCGTCTGATATCATTTCCACATTATTGTACAGCACAATGGGACATTTTGTGGTTTTTCATTCCAGTGCAGGAATTAAACTGGAGAATGCTAGTACCAAGTGATATGTTGCAGATTTGGAGCACTTACAGATCAAAACCAGCCTATATGGCTTTTGGATAAAATGAATAACTCCAAAGCTGCAGAATACTATCATGAAAAGGTTGGAACACTAACAGATTAATTAAAATTTGACTTTACAGGACAGATACCTTTTATTAGTTCAAATCTCACCTGATTTTATTCACCTCTTTCTATGTATCCAATTAAAATAATATGAGCAATTAATATTAATCAGATAAAAGATTTAAATTATTCAGTCAAATAAATCTTCCACATATTTCCTTCTCCTAATAAGTTCTTTATATTGTAGCTGTTCACCTAAAGAGCACATGAATCGTTTTGCATTCAACCTTTGTCTCACTTAAATGTCAGGAAAAAATGAATTTTTAATAATAAACAAAAAATCATTACCATCCACAGACGTACAAAACCCAACAATCAGTAATTCATGTTATTATGCAAATCAGATTATTTCCTCTCCCCCCTTATATTTTAATCATCCAGGAATAACTAGAAACACACAGCATAATAGATACTCTGGACACAGAAGCCATTTTACTACTGCAAAACCCAGCAATTTCATCATCACTTGCAGTCATAAAGTAATAATGAAGATAATAAATTCATGACTGTTAACTTCCACTGTTGTTTTCCATTTTTGTACTCATCTTACGGTGTTTCAGATACACAAATGCAAACCAGGCACGGAAGCCAGAGCACATGCAACATACTCCATGATGACCACAACCCACGTTGGAAGACTGACTTAGAGGCATGATGCTGTTTTCAGCAGACAGATACAGAATGGTTTCATTCATACTTGGAAACCAGAAAGAAGGGGGGGGGAAGAAACTGAATTTTTTTTGAAGAAACATTCAAATTGGGTAGTATGAAAATGGTTATCATGTAGGGTAACAGATTCTAAACAGGAAGGAAAGGTCTTGGCCTCCTGATTGGCTTTGGAGTTAGTGCTGGTTTCAGTTAGCTATTCAGGAATGATCAGAGTGAGTGAACAGGACAGTAATTTGAAAATAGTCCTGTTGAATAGAGCTGTGAAAAGCAATGAGTTAGATGACATCACACAAAGAGACCTAGAAATCTGTGCCAAAAGGAGCAAAATTAGTTTCCTCTTTGGAAAAAAATGCAACCTAGGGAAATCAAATACGGATACAAAAATACTCAGTCTGGTGGAGAGGTCCCGGTAAGATTAATGATATGGAAGTCCCAAGGGTGAGAGCAGAAAGTGAATGAGACAGGGGTTGACAATGTTATATGGCTGCAAAACAGATTTATACAATTTAGGATTGTATTCACAAATGAAACACATTATGGAAAAACAAGGCACAGGATTTTGATATCACATGGTGTACCCCATGCTCATCTCCCAGGACTTTACTAAAAGAGATGCTGACAAACTTGAAGGAGTTCACAGAAAAGCAAGAGCACTTGAAATGCAGTTAAAGATTTAAGAGCATAAGGTAAGTCCCTGTGAAAACAGAAAACTGTAAAGACTTTTGACAGGTTTGGGTTTAAAGGATGACACTGGCCATTCTTTCATATTCAAGGAGAGGTAACACCCTAGGAGAATTACATGCAGACCTTAACACCAATAGGAGACTTTTTTTAGGACAGTTCTCCAGTTAGTTTTACTAACAGAAGTAAGTCATCAACTATTCCTGTGAAATAACTTGGTAAGTAACAAAAAAGACATGATCATTGCTCAAATGTATGTACATTCATGTATGTACATCATACAGAAATACAATACATATTTCCTGTGTAACGGGAGAAGTGAATTTACACCAAAGCCTTGTGACGAGAAATTCTTTACATAGCCTTTGCAAATGTTTGTTGGACATCTATTATCTGAAACCACTTAAAAATTTGGGTAATCTTATATGCAAACTGTAATTGTACAAATAAGATCTAATTAATATTTCAGGCCATGAGTAATGAATAGCACAGTATATATTACTGTATGAACATAATTACTGCAATAATCATTCTCCATACTATGCTAGAAATTAAGAATCTACATCAATTTTGACTGCTAACCCTTTTGTATTAACAGAAGTTGCAGAATATAGGTAATTCAAATGTATAAAGTTGTACTGATCTTTGGGAAAAGTTAAGGATCAAAATGGAAAGTAGAGAAGGCTGAAATCCCCTTTTGCCACATTACCTAAAATAGTAACGTGTGTAAAAACCAAGTTTTCCTAAGTGCAAGCCTTGCTAATTAAAAGCAGCTTAAGTTTTCATCTCCAGAGAACAGCATGAAATTCATGGTGTAAATCTTTGATATCAAGTAAAAGAATGTGCCAAAATATGGAACTTTCATTAAAAACTTGAAACATTTCATATGGGGGAAGCCATAGACAACTGTAGCTTGCTGCCCTGAACAATGACTCAATACACAGCAAGTTTTCATTGAGTTATATCCATTTTGTAATTAAATCACAACTAATATTAGAAGTATCACAATAATAGTTCTCCTGGTGAAAGCTTCAGATTGTCCTACTTGTTTCTCAAGTGCTTGATCTAGCATATAAATAAAGGAAATCTTTGAGTCAATAAAGGACACACATATATGTGTTTTATGTTAAGTTAGATTTGATTTTCATTTGAGAATCCCTAAATAAGATTATTTGAAAATGTAACATAGAGGAAAGAGAGACAGCATTTCCTGTTTCCAGTGACAGAAGTCTAGGCATCTTTTGTATTCCTTGAATTAGCTTTCTTCCTATCAACACTGAAATATTTTTCCGTATTTTCATGTAACTGCTAACAAGGAAATATCAACTCTGTCTCATCATAGTTGAGAAATTGCATAGTGTATAGTACTTGCAAGGACCTATGTAATTCAGAAAAACCACCTGCTTGCTCAAAATAATCACCTCTGTCAGGAAGCTACCACCACCTGGGAGGAATAACATGCATGAAAATATGCAGGCATCTGAACAAGTTATGCAAGCTTAGGCATGGGTGAAATAACAACTAATTTACCCTTCAGAAGTCACATCACTGTTGCTGAAATGCTGACTTCCTTAACAACTACAGCAGCTGACTGCTGCACTTCCAGATAGGAAGACTGTATTTTGAAGGAATGTGAAGGGATAGAGAAGATATGGGAAAGGGAGGTAGAGAAAATATTGTTTGTTTAGTTAGCTATATTATTTTAAGAGCTTTGAACAAAACCCCCACAAGCACTACTGAAGACTCAAACACAGATAAAACTATAACCTTCCTTCAGTAAACTTTTAACAGAATTTCATTCCTGCCACTGACTTTATGTAATGGTTAAAAGGAAAGCATCTTCAAGTATGCCATCTAGCACTGCCAGCAGCCACAGTCCAACATGTAATTCTTTCCTAAGATTCAAATTAGTCAAGCCATTTAAACAAAATACAACAGTCTAGTTAGTTACGTAGCAAAAGAATAAAAATTAAAAGTAAATATTATCAATGAGGTGCCTAATCAGAGAAAACTTCATTGTGTAACATTTTTTCTGTGCAATTCAGAAAGAAAAAAACTATTTTTGTGGTTCTTTACTCCATCAAAAATTCATCCCCTCAAGTCAAATTGAAAATATCATAGATTCAAATTTATGGACACTAAATTTTATTCTGTACTGACAGCCCTACAGGTCTGGACTTTCCTACAGGTACGAATGTAACTTGCTGGGAATTAAACGAAAAATGCTATTAAACAATAATTTAGCAATGTAAAACCACTCATAAGCAGATAACAAAAGAAGCAAAACAGAAATAACAGAGTTTTATTTAAGAAAAAATATTTTGCATACTTCTCTACCCATATAATCAAGGCAGCAGGTAGCGTTAATATTACCTTAAAGTCAGCATCACTAACTGAGTACTGCAGCATGCTGGCCTTACAACTGACTGATTTAAGGACTTGGCTGGAGCAGTTGAGGGCTCCCAAAAATCCCACATGCACAATCGTCTTTCTTACAGCTTGCAGCCTGTTGTGGAATTCAAAGACAACTTTTCCCTAAGGGCAAAGATGCCAAACCTAAACAGAAATCTATGCTTCTCCCTCTTCAGGAGAGGTCATTTATTAATGACCTACAATGCTCTCAAAGTGCAACCGAATTAACATTTAAAATGGAAGCAACTTGTTAAAAGAAAGAAAGAACTCCTGGAGATACAACTGTAGGATGACAGGGCTGGAGAAAGAAATTATGAACACATAGAATTCATACCTACAAACACTGCATACTGGGACAGAACACACACACACTAGCCAGCTGGTAGGGTAGGTTAATAAATTGGTACACATAAAAGAAAAATACCAAATACAGAATTCCAGTGGAAGGGGTCTGGAAAGGGGCTGACAAAGAAAAGTGTCATCTACAAATCACTTCCACACTGAGGAAATTTTGTCTGGACAAGCATTGAATTTCCTTGCCATATGCCCCCTCTATTCTTAGCATTATGGTTGAAGTTGAGACAAAGAGAATACTCAGAGCTACACTGGCAAAAAAGTTCCTACAATGGAAAGTAAGAGCTGAATAGACAGAATGGTCCTCAGACAAATACAGCACCTGTGATAGGACTAGTGTTTCTGTTCGTAAAAGTAAGGAAAGAGAGAAAGAGAAATCCCAGAGGTACAGCTTTAAGGGCTCTGGAAAAGTTCCAGCAAGTTAAAAATGACAGATTGATGCAAGAGTTCTGGTACAGAAACTGCTGAATCTGGGATGGGAGTGGAAATGGTGGCAAAAATGTCAGAACATGGTATGGTTATGATTTAAGAAAACTGATACTACCATCAATTGCAATTGTTACGAGTTAGGTCTAAAAAAGAATGCAGCTTTCTACCTCTCTGAACCTTTGGCCTTAGTCTTTCACAGAAACACAGAATGGCAGGGGTTGGAAGGGACCTCTAGAGATCATCTAGTCCAATTCTACTCCTAAAGCAGGTTTATGTAGAGCAGGTTGCACAGGATTGTGTTCAGATGGGTTGGAGTCTCCAGAGAAGGAGACTCCACAACCTCTCTGGGCAGCCTGTTCCAGTGCTCTGTCACCCTCACAGTAAAGAAGTTTTTCCTCATGCTCAGGTGAAGCTTCCTGTGTTCCAGCTAGTGTCCATTGTCCCTTGTCCTGTTGTTGGGCATCACTGAAAAGAGTCTGACCCTATCCTCTTGACACTCATCCTTTAGATACTTATAAGCACTGATACGATCCTGTCTCAGTCTTCTTTTCTTGTCTTGGTTGAACCTCACCCCAAGAACCAGCATCACATCCGAGATGAAAGTTTTCCAGAGGACAAGTCTGTCTTCAGCCTACATCTTTCTTGTGGTAGTCCCTTTGCAGCTCCACTCCAATTGGATTTCTGTGGTTATTTTCTATTGAACCCTAAGAATCCAAAATGATAGGCTGACCACTTCGGGCCAGGTCCCTGCTCCTGTTAGAAGCTCCACATTCTTAAGATGAAAATTCAAGTATCAAGTATCCTTTTCTTAGACAATTTTCCAGACTCCTAAACACAGTTATCACACAGTTTCTCTTTTTCTCTAACTGTAATTTTATTCCTAAATACAATCCCAACCATAAAATAAGCCTAGACACCACCCTCCTTCCTCTTACACAGAAAAGGATTTATTCAAGGGGGAAATCTAGCCTAAGCTGTATTAGGTTTGCCTGGCAAGGTTTTGGTAGTGAAGGGCCTACGGGGATGGCTTCTGTGAGAAGCTCCAAGAAGCTTCCCCTGTGTCTGACCCAGCCAATGCCAGCTGGCTCCAAGATGGATCTGCCGCTGGCCAAGGCTGACCACACAGCCCTCTGCACCACACAAGTTGTAGCTCTAGACTCGCTCCATCAATCATTACAGAGGTGTTAAAGGAACTAAGTGGTGCAAAAATAACTGGTTCCTTAGGAATTTTTCATCTTCACTGGTATGTTTTTTTGTAAGGTTTATTTTAGGCTGTGGGCTAAAGTTATTTTTGACTGAAAGTCTGCAGCCAAGTTTGATCGAATCTGGACAGCAGCTGACAAAGAAATCCATGGACAGACTAATATTCTCCTCCAGAGGACACTGAATCTTTGCATGGAGCACCATCTTTGCCATATGTATTAGCCAAGCACTTGTGTTAGAGCTAGAGGAGATTTAGAGATAAAGAGAACCCAGACATGGAGTTGTAATGGGGCTGTAATGCACCATCCACTGTTGAGCAAGAGCTGATGCTACAACTAGAGAATTGCATCATATTTATCTAAGCATATTTTTGAACGGAGAGGGTTTTCTCTCCTATGGCCAAGGCTAAGCTTAGGGTACAATTAAGATCAGGCTTGTTGAGGAAAAGAAGAAGCCTAGATCTTCAGGAGGACAAGGTCTGGAAAGGGACTGCCAAAGGGAACTGGAAGTTCCAAAAAATAATTATTTTGGCCCATTTTCAGTAGGGATAAAGTCCCTCTGGCCTTTTGTGACAGTCAGCTGTGGTGTATGATTTGGTGTTAGGGCTTTGGTTATTGTTGTGTTAAAGAGAAATCCCAGAATGACACTTTGGAGATATCTTTTAAAGTTAAGACTAATGTGAAAATTCTTTTCTTAGGAATACTGATTCTTTCTGGTTGGAGTGTTAGCCCTGTCCTATAGCTCAAACTAGAGTAATCAGCTAAGGCTAGGGCTGAGACAAAGACACTTCAGAAGTGCCTTGGAGGGGGACTGTGAATGGACTGCCAAAAGAAACTGAAATTCTCCCAGGAGGAACTTCATGTCATACCTGGGCTGGCATGCTTTTTTCTTAGGCTCACCTTGCATTAGGGTTTGTGTTGAAAGAAATATAACCATTTGTTTGAACATGTAAGACGTTTCCATGCGCACATAGCCTTAAATAACTTGTACTGATGCATGCATGTGCTTGCATGGTACCATCGATAAGGTTTCCTCACACTAACCACAAACTTGCAGAGTAGGCATAAGTGCAAAAAGTGTGGAGGAGAATGTCACAAGGTCCTTGGTAAGGAAATGAACTTTTTGAAGTATTATTTTCCAACATACAGCAGCCAATAGTTTTATCTTGTCAGTACTATTTTGACAATGAAAATCCTATATGCTCTTGTTGTGTATAGCATGTTTTCTTGACCCTTTGTTTCATTATATGCACACACACACAAGCCTGTTCCAGAATGTTCTGTTGAGATCTGTAACAGCCAAAAAGCATTAGAACCACCACCAGTGGTTAGAGGCAACTGAATGTGTTTTCAGTGACTTTCAAGGAAATAAATAAATTCTGTATGATCACTCTACATAACTGTTTAGCTGTGTAGTTTCACTTGTGCTCATCACCACAGTTTCTATGTGTTTATGTGTGCTATATGCTGCAGCAATGCATCAAATCAACAGCTTTAGGACAGTAAATATAGCACACACAACATAGCTTATATTTAGAGAAAACATAAATATAACTTTTTTTGTTGCTTCTGGCTGCATGGATAAGCTTCCATAAACAAACTGAGGATGACTGAGCAATGTTAGCATGAGCGTGTCTATTTAGGATGGCTTTTGTAATAAAACCCTTCTTTCTCAGGAAGAGACTTATGCCTTAGGCTCTCCTCAGTAAGAACCAGAGCCTAATTTTCATAATTTGAGGGAGCTCAGATTCTTTTTTTTTTTTTAGTTTATTAAATGCAACAGAGCCCTACATTTAAGTGTGACCAAAGAGGATAGTGCTTTCATAGATTGAGACCTATCTCACCTTCTTGTGTAGATATGAGCAAATCAATGGAAGCAAAATAAGGAGCCTCTCTGAAAGGCTCTGACATAAATAAGGATGGTTATGGCAGTAATGGTAACAGGAATAATCCTAATAGTACTGCACTGACAGTTCATATTTGGCTTGCTTCTTTGGACTAACTTCTTCCCATGAAGCTGACCCAGTTTATGCCTATTGCTTATTGCTTCCTTGAGCATACCATTCCTTTATCAAGTCAGAATTCAGACCACTGTTTTGCATTCTGCATCAGACATCACTTGAAATCCTCTTCCACCTTCTGCATGACAATCTTTAGAGATTGAAAGCAGTATTTCGAGTGAAGTATACGAGCTCATTACTTCCCAATAAATGGCTGTGTTAACCTCCCTATTTAACCGCTTTTAGTTACTATCTAATGATATGTATGGAATCATAGAATCATAGAATCATTAAAGTTGGAAAAGACCTCAAAGATCATCAAGTATATGTGTATACAAAATATTTAACACCCTTATATTCAATGCTGTATATATTCAAATTAAAGCATTAATGTATTATGCACTGTGCTCCATGTACAAAATAAATCCTATAAAATTGCACAGTATCACTGGGAATATGACTAATTATTACAACGAAGATATTACAGAACAAAAAAATGTGATACTGCAGCATTCACCTAGATGCCATTGAAAGGTTCCTCCGATTGTTTGCTTATTGCCTACAGCATAAGACTGAGGCAAACGTAGGTTTGTGGTATATTTTGCTGTTCCTCTCGCATAGGAATCCTGAGGATTCTAGTCTGTAAATAGGTGCATATGCAGCCACGTGTTAATCACAGAAGCAAAAGTATTGCAATGGAAAGCCTAAGCAGATGTTAACAGATGGAAAAAAGTATCTGCACCATTTTCAAATCTATGCCTGTTTGGTATTAATGAGAAGTAGAGATATCTCCTGAGACAAATAAAAATTTTAAGGATAAATACGAATTTTAGCAGATGCTATATTTAGTATTTTATAGGTTACAGAGACTAACTTTCTATTTACATAGATGTGGAGGTAGGCGAGCAGGAGTGTTAGCTGAGGGTAATCAAAGTTTAATAGATTTTGCTCACATATCAAGCTCACTTCCTTCTCAGTGCCCATTCTGGAACATCAAGCAAGTAAATTTAATTCTCTGTTTTAGTTTATGTGGCTGTGTCTGTGTGTGTGTACATGTGTGGATAAGGGTTTGGGCTGGTGTCCTATCTACACTTTCTTTCCTTTTTCTTTTCGTGAGTGCCACTAGTGTCGTGTAGCATTTTGGGGCTGTGCTCGTTGCACCCAGGGATCCAGTTGTCCAGGCTCAAGGCAGTATCTGTACAAATGCTCTAAAGAAGCAATTTAATCACTGCAGAGTATCACTGGAAACAGCCCAAAAGAGATTTACCCAGGTAGTGAGAGTGGTCATGTTTATACTCTATCAAGGCACAGGCTTGTCCGTGTATTTGCCTCATGGCAACAGGGCTATAATTAGAGCTGTAGCTGCTGGATTAAAAGAGATGCTGTTAAACTCTTGTTAGGGGCAAAAGAGAACATACCATATAAATGAAGCTAAGAACGTATTTTTATTCCAATTAAAGTATTAGTAGTCTAGCAGTCCGAGTTAGATAATTAATTGTCACGGCCCTCAGTGCATCAACAGGTTTTAATTGCTTTGACCTCCATACATGCCCACTGGTCCAGGAACCGCAGTTAAACTCCATGTCTGAATTATGCTGTAGGCAATTTTGTGCACAGTTCTGTTCCCAGCTTGTGCTGGCTTTGGTATTTCGTGTACCTCAGGTCATGACTAGACTGAAAATGGGTCTTCTAATTGTCAGCATCTCTACACACTTCCCAGGTTTATACCTCTGCCAGAATGGATGCTGCTCCTCTTTGCACTGTTGTTCTTGGCTTGTTTTCTCTTGCAGAGCAGCCTCATCCTTGTACTCTTGTAATCTTCTCCTTACCGTACTACATCATTCTTTTTCATAAGAGCCCTAAAATTATTTTAGGCAAAATAAATTTCTAATAGCTAACCCTCTTCTCTGGTGATATGCTCATCCTTCCAATGTTATCCCTAGATCCTAGAGGAGAGGAGGAAGTGAGGAAGGGAAAAAGAGGGGGAAGGAGGGAGAGAGGGAAGGAAGGAAGCAGGGAGGGAGTGGACAAGTGCTCAGATGGTAGCTGGGGTCAACCCACCGCAGGCAGAAAGTGAAGGTCACATACTCCAAGCACAATACACTGCTATTGTTCTAGTTTCACCATGTGTCTTTAAAAATTGTCTTGACTGTTAGCTGCTAATACTCAAGTACCCGTTTCACTAGTCAGACCTGGTTCTACAACAGATTAGCTAGATACTTTGTGAAAGCTAAGAACTGGCTAAACAATAGAGCTCAGAGGGTTGTGATCAATAGCACAGAGTCCAGTTGGAGGCCTGTAGCTAGAGGTGGTCCCCAGGGTCCAGTACTAGGTCCAGTCTTGTTCAACATCTTCTCAATGTCCTGGATGAAGGGACAGAGTGTACCCCCAGTTTGCTGAGGACACAAAACTGGAAGGAGTGCCTGATACACCAGTGAGACCTGACAGTTGGGTGGAGGGGAACACAATGAAGTTCAACAAGAGCAAGTGTAGGGTCCTTCACTTAAGGAGGTAGAACCCCATGCACCAGCACATGCTAGTGGTTGACCTGCTAGAAAGCAGCTCCATGGAGAAGAACCTGGAAGTCCTGAGAGATAACAAATTAATCATGAACCAGTAATGTGCCTCTGTGATCAAGGAGGCCAATGGTATCCTGGGGTGCATTAAGAAGAGCATGGCCAGCAGATCAAGGCAGATTCTCATCTCCCTCTACTCCACCCTAGTGAGGACACATCTGGAGTATTGTGTCCAGTTCTGGGCTCCCTAGCTCAAGAGAGACAAGGAACTACTGGAGAAAGTCCAAGGGAGGGCTACTAAGATTATTAGGGGAGTGGAGCTTCCTCTTACGAGGAAAAGCTGAGAGATTTGGGGCTGTTTAGCCTAGAGAAGACAAAGAGGGGATCTTATCAATGTTTATGTAATATCTGAAGGGTGGGTGTCAAGAGGATGGGGCCAGCCTCTTTTCAGTGGTGTCCAGTGATAGGACAAGGAGCAATGGACACAAATTGGAACACAGAGAGTTCCACCTAAGCATGAGTAGAAACTTCTTTACTGTGAGGGTGACGGAGCGCTGGAACAGGCTGCCCAGAGAAGTTGTGGAGTCTCCTTCTTTGGAGACTTTCAAAACCCACCTGGATGCATTCCTGTGCAACCTGTTCTAGATGAACCTGCTTTAGCAGGCAGGTTGGACTAGATGACCTCCAGAGATCCCTTCCAACCCATACCATTCTGTGATTCTGTGTAAAATGAAGTTTTTTCCCATCCTGGAAAAAGCTTTGCATGGAATGAGATGTCTGTTTCTGAAATGCCAGTCAGCTTAATCCTTTACTTATTCCCTACGGCTCTTTCTTAGAGGAGATCAATATCCACCTGTCTAATCTGACATCAGGATGTGACTTGGCTTATATTGTGAAAAAAAAGCCCACAGACATTTTCTAACCCTCCTTCACTTCCAGGACACTTAAATAGGGACAGCTAGAGAAGCCTCTGAGTATTAGTTTTCGTGGTGGAAAAGACTTGCATAGATATGCCCCAGTCTTTTATAACCCCAACAAGGCATCGTGTTACAGCATAAGCAGCTGCTGAAGAGCCAAAGAACAGAGATGCACCTTACCTTCTATGAGACTGGTAAAAATGCACATTTTCTACCCAAGCATTTTCCATTCTGCTTCAGACTAGGATGGCTGAGCACCCTGTGCTGCTCTCTCTCATCTGTGCCTCAAGCTATACAGTGAAGAACGGGAGTCTGCTCTGAACCACCATGAAAGCTCTGTTAACATGCTGATACGAACTCTTTCAACACTTGCATATTATAGGATGAAAATAAAGAGTAAGAAGAGCAAACAGAAGTGCTATTAAGGAAAACTACTTACCAATGGTTACTGATTGAGACTTGTTTGAAATCACTAGCTTCACACAAACATCTAACATTCACTCACAGATGCTGCCACCTAGAGTCCAAGTTCATGGCACTATGAAAATAAGGGTAATAGAATCAATGAAAATGACTGTATTTGTGTGGTTATTTTAAGAAGTAGGGGAAGGTAGAGGTCTTGGTACTCAAGGAAGTATGTAGCAGGAAAAGGTGAAAAAGCAGATAAGCAACCTTAAACTTGAATTTTGTAAATGTCTTCCTTACAAAATCTGTAATGGACAAAATCAGATCTTACACTGAAAGGTGGAATGGTGGAACTTAACATCAGAAAGCAAGTCAGAGTTGCTATTCTGTATATTTATCAGAATACTTTAAAAACATATTTATTTCCAGTTCAGTTTCCAAGTCTGTAAAATGACGGACAGCAGACTAAAAGATGTTCTAATTGAGCGGCCTTGCCTTCAGTTTTTATGAAAAAGCCTGCCAGTTTACAGGACAGTCTTAAAGAAAGTACATTTAAGCTTTCCACCAGTAGAATACTGCAGAAGACAAAATATCCCCATGAGGTAGCCTAACTGGAAATCCAGGGCAGCCTGGAAAATAAGCTATCCCGCTATGCTTTAGAAATTGCAAACAGCAGCAACTCAGTTTCTCAGCTAACCTGAAGGAGCTGGCAGCATTTGCTACAAGATGCCTAATTCAGTGCCTGGACTCTCACACTGTGTGTAATTTGTTTAGAAATGAGCTATGAACTTAGATCTCAATTTGCGCAACAGGATATGGTTTGATTAAATGTGTCCGGATGCATTTGCAATGGGAATATAGATTTCAATTAGGAGTAAGCAACAATCATTACATGGTAATACTTTTTCATGCATGTTTTAACAAGCTGAATTGGGGCAAGAAATAGCAATATGACTGAAAAGTCTCCCATTTCTTTCCCCCCTCCACAACATTGTTAGTGCTTCTTCACACTCAACTACTGTTTGGTTTTTTTTCCAACTTAACCACATCGTTCTTTCCTTTCTCTTTGCTGGCCAGCTGTCAAAGCGATGCTTTCTAGTTCCACTGAGCTCTGAAAGTAGCCATGCTCCCAGTAACAGGCTGATCTGCAAACATTTTGCCTGCTAGTGAGTGACAGTGAATAGATTTTTACTGTATTTGATTGCTGAGCCAGGAGGGTTAAGCCAATATTTTCTGTGCTGCTGGTAAGGGTACTGCTTGACTGAACCAGCCACCACTCCCTTACCTTGGCTTGTGTCTACGCTGTGTGGTGGAGAACAGGCTTGAGAAGACAGTGTCTGTTCACTGAGCCCCACAACACTCACAGATGATGGCAGCTGAAGAAGAGTCAACTCCCAATACTTCCTGCCTGACAGGTGATTAAGCTTTACTTACACCTGTTGCCAGACTGCATCTAAAAAGTCATTTTGCAGAATCATGATCACTAGTATTCTCTCTTCTGCAGGACTGGTTGGACTGGTTTGGCCCCTTAGTGTAAAACTGAGGGTTCACAGCATGGGCTGTGGTCAGCTCTCTTCTGAGTGGACTCAAACCTCTGTTGCCTGCAGCAAAGAGAGACTGCTGTCCCAGAGACACGTGCCAAAGTACAACTTGCAACCATGCAGCTAAATTTTCTTTCCACCAAACAGGATGGCCTCATTCAAAATGGAAATGCTCTGTGGCCTGTACTGCTCTCCAGACCATGTCCAGGAAGTCTGAGACATGGGCCAAAATCACGCTAGAAAGAGTGTTACCAGTGCTGGACTTTGCTTGGACTGTACCATGGTCTTGAGTAGTTTTGTGTCCTTAGAGAGAAGAAACTTTAAGAGTGGTAAAAGTAGGCCTGCAACTGCTTCTGAATACAATGCTGGTCCTTTGATAAGAAATATCCTTTATTAACCATGGTTTAAAAGCCCTGATTCCTCCTGTGAAAATATAGGAACGCTGAATGGAGAAGGTGAAAACAAGGCAAAGCAGCTTATTCTGCCTGTCTCCTTCTAGGGGCTTTGTACTGAACCATTACTGATACAAACAATAATCACTTGTGACAACTGGGAACTGGTTGAAGATGGGATGTCAGAGATAGCACCTATTCCTTTATCTTTCCCATTCCTCCTAATCTCTTGGAAAATTAAGCTACTTAAGAGTACTAAATGTAATGAATAATACAGGTTGATATATAAAAATTACTTACACTCCTGACAAAACTAACATTGCCACTGCCATTTCAGCCAGTCACATCCCACTTTGAGTGGTATATAAACCCTGAAGCGCAACAGATATGTCTGCTCAGTTACGTCACTTACCTGAAGCACTACCTGTTGGTGAGCGGCTAGCTGAATAATGTGCTTCCTTACAAAGTGTATAAATTCCCACAAGGAACTTTAAAGGACACGGCAAAGAGTCCCACTTTAGCAGACTCTTCATTCTAAATGATAGGCACCCCAGAGAATGGAGAGGAGACAAACTGAATAAAAACAAGTTTGACTGGGCAACAATTAATGCATATATCTGGGTAGAGTTATCTTTTTTCCCCATCTATTTTTGGGGTGGTTGGTGATGTTTATTATTATACAGGCATCTGGCCTACTCATGGAATAATCAGTCGATGGACAGCACATGCTCAGACTCTATTCCAGCCTACAGAACCAGCCTGCACCAATTTGCACTGTACGGGAAAACTCTGTTTGCATGCACTGCCAATACACTGGCACAAACAGTATGGAAATGACTCACGGGCAATGCATTGGTTCTATTTTTGCCAAATGGGGCAACGGACTGGTAATTTTGTTACATCTGCCATAATATTAAGGCCAGCTTTCTCTTCTGCAAAGGAAAGCAAACAGTCTTCCAGATCAGATGAATTTAAAAGGAAATATGACAAATTCTGCCCATTCATTCCATTGACATATATCTGTTCACTAGTTACAGTATGCTTATCACTATTTTATTTAGATTCTGTACATTAAGGGAATATTTGGTGCCTCTTTGCACCAGTGCTCTTGGATAGCTATTACCAACCCATGGAATTAAGCAGACTGCTAAAATCAAACTCCTTTTCTACAGGAACAGCAATAAAAACATTCAATGCTTAACAATGGACTAACTACCTAGTCTCTTGCAAATCCTTTATTTGATGGAGTCCTCGTCTGAGTGTATATTTCATTCCTTGAAATGTACAGAAATAGATGGGGAAAAAAGTTGCAGTTTAGAGTACAGACAGAGAAATGGAAGCCAACCGAGGAAAGGACAAGAGAAAATGAGGCACACAGGTAACATTTCCAAAGCCTCACAGCAGATTCACATGAGGAATTATCATTAACTGCGGCACAAAGGAACTAACTATATCCCAGAGACATTTATGGTTACTTCAGTAAATGAGAGAATGGGAGGACAAAGGGCTGATGAGTTGCAGTGACATCTGATTAAATTATGCCAAGAATCCATCCATAGGTGAAATAAATTTTAAAAGAAATGTTTCTGAAAAGCACCCACCTGTATGCCCTTTCCAGGCTCACAGAGTACATGATGTTAGAGATACTTTAGACACAACTGTCAGAGGCAAAATAAGTTTTTTCTTTTGGACTTGCCATAAGGGGAATTGAGATGATCAGTATTATATTCCTGACAGGCACTCTGTCAAGAACTGAAATCTATATAAAAAACATGACCAACTTTCTACTCTAGGCCAGCTGTGCCTGTTCAACACTCACAGCTTTACTACTGCTGACAATGCAGTACTAACAGGAAACAGACAGCATTTACATGCCGAGCATCTCTTATGCATCTTGGGTAACTGTAGACTGCATGATCCAGATCAATTCACTCCTGCTGGGAAGCACGGACAAAATACACTGCTGCAGGAATTACAACTTCTGACTTTTGATCCAAAGGAACTTCTATGGCAAATCTCACATTTTAAAATATTTAATGAAATTTTCATCTGTTCTCTGGAGATGTAAATCTTTCCATCATAAATAACGTATGATTTTGCCCAACGTCTGTGGTCTCAGATTTCCCTTTCTATTCCTCTTACACATTGTCAGTCCATTTGATTTGGCAGTCACACTACTCACCTCCAAAGTCATTCTACTAAGGCAGTTGGATGGCCATAGAAAACAAGAAAAAAAGAAAAGCAGCAAACAAAAAACCAGAAGGGAATACGGTCACTACCTCTACGATCTTTACTTTTACATAAATGAGTAATTTAGATTCATAGCAATTTAGATTCATAGAATGTGAGAATTGAAGATTTGGCTTCAATTTGCAGATGTTACTTCATACAGAAAAGCAAATGTGTTTAGGTGGATAACTCTTTAACATAAATTTATAAATTGTGTCAATTTTCCTCTACCTTTAAGCAGCCTTCTCTATTGTGAATTTATTTTCTATAATACAGATGTTTGAGCTTCTGAAAGGTTTGGGGATGAAAAGCTGTACTATCAGTGTTGAGCTGCAGCTAGTCAAATTCCTTGGCATTTAAGTTACAGCTCTCTTCTCTGCAAAATCAAAGAGTAAAATAGTGCAACTTATTTATAAAGCATCCAACCTTCTATCAGTTGTATGTTACAAACCATGCCTTTGATTTCTGTGCACTATGCTTTCCAGTCTCTTAAAAGATTATTGCCTCAGCTACCTGCAAACTGCATTCTTGTCATGTAACCTACACATCTCATAGGCCACTGCAGAATAATCAGTTTTATAAAAGCATATTTAATCCATTAGCACACACATTTTGCTTCATTAGGTATTTCATACTTCATGCCATGAGATTTTTTTACCATCTGGAACTAGAATGCCTGCCTTCAGGGTCGTGAGTTCATTAAATAAACTTTGATACAAGGAGAGGAAAGAAAGTTTTAAAGAAGTCACAGCTGATATCTGAGTTTTCAAAGCAGCGGCAAACAGATCTGGGTTTGTTACAGTGCACTTGAAGTGAAATATCAGATTTTGCATCTACAGTTAGGCTTCTGTGAAATCCACTAAGGATTTTCTCCACTTTTTAAATTCCATTCTCTAAGAATTTTGCCACAAGATGGTTTTAGCCTCTACATATATGTCCTTTTTCTACAGGAAAAGTTTCTACCAACACTACGGGGAATCTTGTGTTGTCTTAACAAGCTTTTTCTATTACTACATGCTGTGGCAGCTGCGGATAAAGAGTAACATAGAAAAAACAAACAGTGAGGACCTTGCTCCCTCTCATCACACAAGATGGCCTATTCCAGATGTGACTTGTTTAAGTGGTGCCCACTGACAGGGTGAACTGGAATACAAGTGATTCTATTTAAAAAGAAGAAAAATCTTTTTACGCTGAAAGTGGTTGAACTAGATAATCTCAAGCGGTCTCTTCCAACCTCAACCATTCTGTGATTCTGTGAAGACACCTGCCACTGAGATGGAGATAAAGATGGAGAAAGCTGTCTTTAAAAAGTAGTCCTTAAAAAGCAGTCTGAAGTTCCTCTGCTGCTTCTGGTTTTAGAGTCCTGAACCACGAATTCCATGAAATCTGGCATCTTACCTAGATGCATGTCTAAAGATGACTTTAAAATTTTTATTCTTGGAAGAATATCAACCTCCATAGCTCCAACCCCCATAGCTTCTGAGAAAATGAAAGGAGTGAACCAAAAAGACTGTAAACCAAGAAAGCAAATAAAGAACTCAAAAAATATTCCTTTAATAAAAAAGAGAAAAATATAAATGGAAAGCTAAACCTCATAATTTTGGGGCTAAGCTAAGATTTCGCTGAACAGTGAGAGAACACTATTGCTCGCCCAAACAAAAAGGAAGTTAACTGCTGAGTTTCTATTTGTGCCTCCTGTTTGCAGCACTCCAGGTCACTGTGCTCCTGAAATGCCAGTTATAGAGCAAATAGAAGCCAGGCACAGGCATCTCCCACTCTTATGCGAGACCATCTCTCAGTAGGTTCCTTCTTCTAAAAATAAATGTGCCACTCGTGTGTCCTGGCCACAGCTCACTTAGCTCATGAACACCATTACCACCACACGCTCCTTCTGCCCATGTTGATGCCACAGCAAACTCAAGTAAAATAATATGGAATTTCAAAGGAACAGAGATGCCGGTTACAAATTAAATGTATGCCTCAATTTTACCTGTTGTGACAGTCTTAGTGAGTGCTGAATAATCAAATGCAACACATATTTTCTTTTTCCAGAATGCATTTGAGCTGTTCTAAGCAGCTTTGTTATGGATTCACATGGCTGAGTAATGGACAAACTTGAATAATTTCATGTGAAAATTTCCAACTGTAAACTAAATCTGAACATTCAGTGTCAGTGCAGCTTTGATGGAAAGCCCAAGACCTTGTTAGCACATTCTCAGCTGTGCACATTCCAGTTAGAAAAGGGAAGATTAGTATCATCAACTTCAGCCACCCAAAAGTTAGTTGACTGCTTCAAAACAAGTAACCTTAAGCCCTATATGTATCAAGGGAATGAACGAGGCACCTCCAGAGGGCAATTCATCTCATCCTAAACCTGGTGGTTTAGACAAGATTAATCTCTCCCTGCAGATACTTCATTCATTTCACTGACTACAAAACTCAAGAGTTTAAACTTAGACAGCTTCCAAGATTATAAATCAGGTAGGCTAAAGGTTGCATAAAACATACATTGTCTGAACTCTATTATGAGACATCTACATTGGCATTTTTATTGGGAATATATGTCCAGAAACACCTAGAAAAGCAGAGGCCATAATGACAGGGAGGTTCTGGGTGCAAATCTTACAGAACCCAGCACAGTTATTATCTAGCCAGTAGTTACTAGTACCTGAAGACATTCTGTAGTGCTACATAATACCTATGAGCCTTCAGTAAAAAAGCAGAATTCTGCTAATGGACTTGTGAAATATTCAGTCTCAGACACTGCAAAAGGAGCAAACATAAACGACCAAGGTGAGAAGCTGTTCACAAGGCTGCAGTAGTTACAAAAACCAAACAAAGCACAAATTTTAAATTTAAAGTGCACAGTTTATTTGAAGTTTTACTATTTAAAATGTATTATTCATTTTAGTATCATTAAGCTTGGAATTCTGCATATACAAGATAAGGTAATTTTTCAGTTCTCTTATGCAGCAAATGCCAGAAGTACTGATACCATAAATAGGTGTCATGAGAGAGGGAACAAGCATGTAATAAAACAAAAGAGGACAGAGGTGACATGGAAATAGTCAGGGAGCTGGCTCATTAATACCTCAGACTGAAGTTGTCAACTTTCCATGTTAAATAAACTGGTGTCAACCTTTCTGTTAAAAGGCTGACCATCTTCCCCTGTCTTTTTATCACTGCACTCTGAAAGGAATCAGAAATTTTACTTCTGATTGCAATATTTTGGGGTCACCTTAGGAAATGCTTTCCTCTGTGTCCCTACCTATACGGTGGAGATAACGGCTGGGATTCAACTTGAGGTTAAGAAAGCTGGAAAGTAATTCAGCTGCCGAAGTGCAGCTATCTAGTGCATATAGAAACGCTTTCAGCTGTTCAAAACATCTGCATAGGGCTGGTAAATACGACACTTGAGGAGGACACATGCTTCTATAGTGGCAGTGAAAGAGCAGAGGAAACATCCCACAGCACGTAAACGACACCAGGGATCTACATATACGCAACTGGATCCTTCCAAAAGGCAGATGCCTACAAGCATGCTGCTTCCTTAAGCTCTCATTACAACCAATAAAGATCTATCAGCGTAATCAAAGGAGCCTAGTAAGCATTATCTCACTGAGTAGATATTGACAGCTTGATCTAGTTGCCCATCTGTAAAACATAGTATTATTTCAGATGTCATTAGTTATTTAAGATTCATGGCTGCCAAACATGATACACAACTTGACAAAGACCAGTGTCCTTCTGGAGTGGTGGCTGGGGGCCAGCAGGGTAGCTCTTTAGTATCTCAAATAGCACTATATATCTGTGCAACCACCCCTAACAGCTGGTCACCTGAAGCTTGCTCTGGGCTCCACTTATATTGACTAGATGTTGTGCTGACCCAGCCATCATCATTTTATGCTGCCATCAGTTGCCTGATCACACAGGCCAACATTGAACTCAGCAACATCACTTCGGAAGTCTTCTTTCAAACAATCCCACCATAGGTTCCTGTGGGCCCAGCTCCTCCACTGCCCACTATGGCGCTAGTATTGCCTGCTGGACACAACGGACAGAGATAGCTCCCTCAGAGGCCCTTCACAGGGAAGGGCACCACTGAGAGAGCTCAGCAAGATGCAACCAGCCCCAACAGAAGTCACACCCAACAGGAAGCTCCTCCAACTCCTTGGCTCCTGGTTGATATAATCCTGGCCTCGCCCACCACCTCAGTCACGACCACCTGGGTGAAGGCAGAGCCACAGAAACACAGATGGGCCAGGTTCTGCCTCTGGAACATGAAGCCAATAGGAAAAACAAAACATTCTGCTGGGTTGTGACTCATTCACAGGTCAACTCCAACTTGGGGCCCACAAGTCAGGCCCCAGCACTTCACTGGATGATCATTTTAGTTGCCCAAGCATAAGAACCTAATACCATTTGAGATGTCTAATGATTTTCCATGTGACTTCCAGAAACGCTAAGGCCTCCCTTAGGCCTTCTGTCATACTCACTAGATCTATGCAAGGATTCTGAATACTTTATAGCATCTCAAATGGCTCTTCTTCCCCTTATTTAGGTAGGTGAATCAAGCCCTAACTCTCCATTGACTACAGAGGTACCTTAGACATCTAGTATATCTAAAGGTACACACATGCAGATGACAGATTTAGGTACATTAATCTCAGGCTGAATCCCATGCAAGGTTCCTTATCTAATCTTTAAAATTAACTAACTCAAAGCTTGTTAGAAGAGAAAAAAAAAAGCATGAAGTGCTCAGGGACTTTCAGTTGAGGACATTATTCAAGAACACTATGCTGTTAGTAGTAAGAAGAGTAAAATTTGTACTTGTGTTAGGGAAGCCAGTGTCTCACATAGAGCTTCAGCTGCGCATCAATGTACTTGTTGTCTCTTCCTTAGTGCATTACTAAAAACCAAGTAACATTGTTTTGCTCCTTTGCACCATCACAGCTATTAGGCACTCCTTTCTCCAAATAAGCCTCCATTTTATTATGTGATATATACATCCAACAAAAATACAAACTTCTGATCTAGGAACTTGCAATCTAATAATAAGACAGGAGACAGCAGATGGAGACTGGTGGGCACATAGAGGAAACACAGTGAAACCACAACACAGCTTTATGACATCAAGTGTTCTCTGCGTGTACCAGCAATCTAACTGTCACGTTCTGAATGAAAATATAATTTCTATGAGATGTTCTTAGGTCCTAAACTGATCTAAAAGCTTTTTGCTTATTTTAAAGTGAATTAAAAAAAAATCATACCTCAGAAACAAAGGCAGAGTTAAACATATTTTAAAAGAAAAAAGTAGATTGTATTAGTTTGTACCAGAAAACCCACTACTCTTGACATGATTTCCCACTCCAGAATAAAGGGATATGTAAGAGGAAGCCATGAAATTTTTTTATTCCTCTTTTTCTTCTTTGGCTTTTAATCCTCCTACTACCCTTCAGCAGCAGTTTCCTCTTTACCCTTTCATTAGACTGACATTATGTTAAAAGAGGGTGATTTCTGTAAGGAAAGAGTTAATCATGCAATATCCAAACTTCTGATGTGACATGTGGAGAAAACAAAAAAAGGAAAATCTCTCCAAATTAATTTTCTGAGATTTAAAGTTTACATCAGTCTTGAAAAAAAACAGTGCAGTAATAAACATATTGTGCAGAAGATCAAAATCTAAGGGATATTTTTCCTACTTAAATATCTGACTCTTTAGCTTCAATGGTTATCATTTGAGCACTCCGGAAGAATTTTTTTCTCAAATCTAATATTTGCAGATGCAAGTTTAGCAGAAGAAGGTTTGGATTTATTTTTATATCTTCTTTTGCTGTGTTTGTTTCTAATAGGAAGATGAATTTGCTTCTCAGCATGCATTGGCATTTCATAAAGATCCATCTGAAAGATACTAGAGATTTTTTATCCCAGCACATCTGTGCTATCTGCAGTGTGTGCAACATGAAGGCACCCTCTAACAAAATGACACAGAATGGAATGGATTAATGTTAAACTAAAATAGAACACAGTTGTTCTGCTTGAGCATGCCTATAATTTCAGACGCTCCATGCAGGACTGTTGAAACAAAAAAAGCCCATATAAAATTCACATTAACCCTCTGAATGCTTTCTCCACAAACACTTTCACTTCTTTGAGTCAATTTAATTAGTATTTTAGTAAGATGTTAAAGTTAACTTTTTCAAATAACTTTACTTTTCAGTTCATAAAAGAAAAGCCAAAGTGTAGGATTGCTTATTTAACTTACAAATGCAAACAAATTTTGGTAAGAGCGGTCAGGAAGGGGATTAGCAAATAGTATGCAAGAACACAATCCAAAGCATTTGGGCTACTGCAACTTGGCAAGTTACTGTACATTAGCAGAGATGTGATGATTGACCACTGCAAGCTGCTAGCCTGTCCCAACTGCAACATAAAAAGCAGCTGTTCCAACACTGAGTTTACCTTCTTTCAGTTGGAGAGGGTCAGAGCATATTCATCCACAGATATTATCATGCTTTTTGACTGCATCTCCACTCACAGAACCTGATTTAAACATAGCACAAAGCTATTTAAGTTTCCAATACCATTAAATGGATTTATTAGGGAATTTCAGAGCCACAATACATTTCAAATAATTGTATTAGATCAAATCCTGAAATATGCTGATATCTTCAACTTGCTTTACTCACATTTACAAAATGATCAGATCTTTGAATCACATGACCTCCCAATCACTAATGATTCATTTTTTCCTACAAAGCCACTTAACCACACATAAGAGAGAGAAATCTCCCATAGTCACCCAGACCCTGGATATTTTAGATAACTGAGTCTCACAATTCTCACTTAGAAAATCCCAATTGAAAACCAGTTCAGTTGTCTGCCTCATAACTCACATCTTGAGGGAGTTATAGAACCTCATTGTTCTGGGTTTTGTACCAATTTTGCCTCTAACTTAATTATAGCTTTTCCCTATATATCAGTTGTTCTGATTAAACACTCAATCATATTTCAGCCTGTTTAAATCAGTCAAGACAAGTCCTTCCTGCACAACAGACCTTTCATTCCCCTGTTCTCATAAATTGTACCTACAGACCTTATGGAGGTTTTTTTCTTTTTAACTTGGACACTTAGAAATGTGCATGCTTCTGGTAACCAGTGTCTTTCACTGTGGCATTAACACTCCCATCTTTACCAGAAATATCTGACCCCAAGCACCCTTGCATCATACCGATCCTTTTCACAAATATTGCTCCTTTTTAGGACATGCTGATTTTGTACTTGATTAATTCAACTAAAGCGCTAGTGTCACAAACACTAATGCTCATGAATTATTTCAGTCTGGAAATTAAATTTCTAATCATCTAGATAAGATGGACTCCAAAATAGCTTTCCAGGAAGAAAGCATGAGGGAAAAAGCCAATTACTTATCCGTACTTTGAAATGAGAAACATAATGTGGTCACCTGTGCAGTGATATGAGAGAAGGAAAATCAGTAGTTCAAAGTCCCTAGTCTCACTCAGGGTGAAAGCAGCCTAAGGAGGACAGGAGAGAAAGAGAAGCTGCAGTAAAAATTCCGCTCCCTTGTAAAGTGATGGAAACCACATGGTTCAAAGGGGTAATTTCAGAGGTCAAGAGGTGACAGAGAGGCAGGCAGCCTTGAAACCTGGTTCCTTACTTCCCATTAAAATTCCCCTCTCCCGTGAAATAGAGAGTGCTATACTTGTATGAAGTACTCTTCCATTTTAAAGCAATGGACTTCCAGCACCTTTAACACTTGAACTCACACTGTACCCTGAGCCAGCACCTCTGCTGATGCTTTACTGCCTGCCAAGAATATGCAAAATCTCAGTTCACTGCTGCTTTAGGACAAATTCAATGATACCTGAACTGCAACATAAACCTAATACAGAGGAAGCACCACAAGAAGCTATTTGAAAATACATCGCTGTGAGGAAAAGAATCCTGGGGATAAAAATATCTGGTGTTCTTTTTATTTGCATGTTTGTTAATGTTACATTTTGAGATTTAAAAAACCCACTGTACTTCCGTTCTATCTTTAAGTGCTTTTATTTTGTTTCTATGTTCTTAATTTCTACTCAAGTCTTTGCTTGGCATTAGATTTTGAGAATTTCTGTTGACAGACCCCTTAGAAGTGTCTCTGTTGCCTTTGATAGTATAAATGCCTGTTTATTTATGCAACAGCATATATTTTATATTGTTTGCAATATTTACAAGTGCTTCTGGTTTGCTATGAATAAAAATTTTATATACTATTTCAATGCTCTGCTCCATGACAGCTCAGTATATCAGAGTAAGATATATCTGATGCTTGCAGTATCTCACTATGACATGCTATGGTATTACTGACAAATTGGTCTTCCATTTAGCATTAATCAAAATATTCAGCTGAATGGCAAAATATGGTTATTTACAGTGGCTTTTGTCCTTTTCAATTTGTTTTATGAATACAGAAGTACATTAGATTTTTAACAGTGCATATGGCTAAAAACCTGCAGAAATATGTCTCTCTTCCGCTAAATATTCTGTATTATGTTCAAAGATCAGGTGAAAGAAACGGCTACTCTAAATTGTATATATTATAGTTTAGCCATTCCTCAAAAAGATCAGTTTTGTCAAACACAATGTGGGAATTTGCTCATTTAAACACTTCAGTACATACAGTCTCCTAATGCAAACAGAGGAAACAACCTTGCCAAACAAGGATATAAACGGGACTTATATTTTGAAGCTGAGAAAATTTCTTTAGCTCTATACATATACTAACAAAAAGAAATCCGTTACTTAAACCACTAAAAAGAAAGTTACCTATATGAATATAATTTTCTGAATATATTTGAACCACTTGCATAATGTGTATGAACAAGGCAGCTGCTGATGTATTTTGTATTCAGTTTTACATGTGAGATTTTCCACATGCATGTGCTGTTTCATGGCCTGTACATCTGTAAAAATTTTACTCAAGGAAGGCATTGTTATTGATATGAACATTCACTGCAAAGGAAGAACCAAATGAATACCAAACTTCTTCTACCAACAGTTAGGTAAATAATCACACTAATTAACTGAAAGTAAGGTGTTTCATAACTAAACTAATTATGTCAAAAAGGCTGCCTGGGGTTGAACTAAGCACCTTCCCTTTAGCACACAGCACAGCCACTGTGCAACAGGACAGGAAAAGAGAAAAGAGTACGGTAAAAAGCAAAACATTATGTTATTTATAACTGTGCGTTAAAGAGGGACTATGAAAATGAAAAAAAAGCCACACCTATTTGTGACACACACAGCCAGGGCAAAAAACCCCCACCCTTCTAATATACGTCCAATATCCAATTATAATTTTTAAAAAGCTCGTGCCAGCTCTCTCTGATAAAGGAAGCGCTTGTTGGGCACCTGTTCCTTCACCAAAGTAGTCCCTCTGAATCACCACATCAAAATTGTTACTTAAATTTTGTATACCAGCACAATGAAAACCAAATGAGATGTGAGGTAACCTTTTCAACTGGTAGATAAAAGCACATTAACGAGCAAAACCTGATAGCTAAACCTTTTAAATTCACAAACTCAGCTATTTGGTAGGAAAGGACAACCAGTAATGAAGATAATATCATGACATATGCAGAAAAAAAGAGCCATTTAACAAAATTCTAATTTATACTCCACTTCATCCAGTCTTTAAACTATTTTAGACATCCTGTTGGACAATTATTTACTCATTTTCACTTGCATCTTTTCTACTTTTTCATCACCACAGTGGTCACTCTGCCATTTCTTGTCTTTGCAGGTATCTTAACAAAATGCCCCATAATAATAAAAAAAAAAACAGTGTGGCACTGCTCTTTATGAGTGAAAGGAAAATACACTATGCATATAAAAATTCCTTTAATTCATTTCTTAAGCCAAGTAAAAAGTTTTCTGATGAACCACACCTCTTAGGAAGGTCATTCTTTTCTACTTTGCATTACTCATTCTTTCTATGCATTTTCTATACACTACTAAAAATACTTCATGTGGTCAAAAAAACCCACCTACTATATTACCAGCTTAATTTGTTTATACATTACATTTATCATATCCTTTTCATGGTAATTTAACACTGTAGCATTGTCCTCTCATACTGTGGATTCTCCTTTATAAATAGATTCACTTGTAATCTATCTTGAGATGAACGGGAGCTACATCAAGTGACACAGAAGTAATTTAAGATATTATCACTAGCTATTCAGGTTTCAATGGCATTAATAATAATACTTTTTCAGGACCAGGTTAATATGAGAGGCCTGGCTACTACTCTCTTCTTTCCTAAATAAACACTAACAATTTCAGACAAGATCATCAGTGTTTGAAGAGTCTGCTCTGCAGTAAAGAAAGATGCACCAGGGGCATTTTTGCTGGATCAGTAGTTACTTCAAACAGGCATTTTATCAATGTCTTCTTTCAATTCTTTTTATTTAATTAATCTCTTTTTCAGGATAATTGCTAAATGCAACAGACAGATACCATAAAGCATGCAACTGAAGCATGCATGCATGCTTACGGAGATCACAATGGAAAATAGAAAACCACAGATTTTTCGGAGCTCTTGCCTTCTTCCAGGAAGGCTTCTGGAGTTGAAAAGTGTTAACAAAAAAAATTAAAGGATTCTCCTATTTGGCTCTGGAAGCCAGTGTGTCTGAGTATGGAAATACGCATGCCTGGAGAATTGAGACACAATTCTGAAAGAGATAGATGTTTCTACACAAGTTATAAGTTTGTGTACTTGAGTGTCATATTTGTCTTCTGCTCTAAATGTTGGTATGACTGTATGAACTTTTACTGGTCTTTTAGCTATAAGATAATATCCTCAGCTGACAGGAATGGGGAACCATTAGTTATAAGCTTTTGTAACACTCGGCAGCCAGATGTGAGTCAGTCCAGTTTTTCAAGTTTTGCTCATTTGGTGGCTAATGCATTGCATCAGCAAGTAGGAGCAACCACAGAACTGAAAACCCGTTCCTTTAACACACGCTCCTTCATTAGACCAGTAGAAATTCCAAGTTCCCTGAGGAGAGAGTTCAGAATAATGCACATGAACATACATGAGTATTACAATATGAACTTTTATGATGTACTTTATGTCATATAGACAGCATTGATTCATTTTGACAGTATTAATAACCTCACTATTTGCTTCTATTGTACCCAATTAAGACAGTGTAATTGACAATCCCAGAGTGAATCAATACAGTATCGCTCATGGCCTTCATAAGAAATTATCTGCTTTGTCAATGAAATATGGCCATCAATCCAAATTATAATAGTTATTTAAAGGTTTATTTAAACCTTTGCTATCAATAAAACCACAAAAACCTTCACACTTAGCTTATATATCTGCAAAACAGAAACAACTTTCTGTTACCATGGTGGCTCTGGAATCATTAAGCTTTAAAGTACTGTAGTAAAATAAATGGTATTGACATTATTTTAAGCAACATAACTATTGCATAAAACAGATGTTAATAATATTAGAGTTCAGTTAACTGCAAGAGGTTTATGCATGTATAGTAAAATGACTCAGTTGCTATATTTTCAACAGATTTAACTTAATTTATAACCTGTCTAAATAAAACTGATTTCCACAAAAAATAATTGTTACCTGAATAACAATTAGTTACAGAAAATACTTTTAATGCACGTTGTGCATGTGTACATGCATCTCAAAAGACAAGTGTCCTTATAAAATGTCTTTGATTATAGTCTCAAAACACAACCTGCAATTTAGAATTAACAATATGCTTATAACTGTTGTGTGTTTATATGATTTACCTGCCCTTTCTTTGTACACAGGTAAAACACAACTCTGAACTTCAAAAAAAAAAACAACAACCCAGCTCTACTTAAGATGACTGCTTCCACAGTTCTAGCAACTATGGCTTGTGTTCAAGTCTTACGCACATAAGTGAAGGTCAGAACCATTATACTTCACCTTTGGATCTTAACTACAATGCCTAACTCGGCCAGCACAAAGACAGATTCAGACTTTAGGTGGGATTCTTCATAGCCGGTAAACTATACTCATAATTGAAGCACTTCAAATACATTTAAGGTTAGGTAGGAAAAATCCAGTTCTAAGTTCCCAATTCTTTTTCCTGGTGTTCCCTATGATAGCCTGTTTGTATGTAATCTTCATAAAAGTTGCCCCCACAATTGCTATCATATTTTTTCCCCTACCCTTCCAATCCACTATTTGTTCCACCTAAATACTGATGTCTAAATCAAGGATCTGGCTCAGGAATCTTCTTTGGCAATGGAGAAAAACAGGCACCTCCAGTGAGTGATCAGTTACCTTGTCTTAGATGTATGTTTTAGGAAGAGCTGAACAACAATCTGAGCAGCCTGTCCCACTGCCTATGAAGGCTCCAAGACTAGACCTCAACAGCTAACTTCAGAAGCCTAAGTTAAATGAGTCCTGCCCCTAGTTTCTCGTTACAAGGAAAATGATCAGTAAAACTGAAGCCACATACTTATCCCCCTATAAAAACGTTGTTATAATTTACTGTGCTAGTATCTGGCAAAGCATGTGTTCATGCTATTTAAACCTAACCCAGCATGACACAAACCATGCCAGAGACATTTTCCCATAACTTTTGTAAGGCAGAGAAAACGGTGCCAGTGAAAATAGTGGCTATGCTGGATCTGTATCCACACAGAGAACTTTACCAGCAAGAAATAGGGCAGGGCAACAACACAGCCTCAGGAACAGGGCGCACCTTCCCCACGTGGGGCAGCTCGCAGTGTCCTGCTGCTGCTTCACACCAGAGGTGGCATGTTTGGACAACTGGTGCTTCCTCTGCTTGCCCTGGGCCAGGAGCACGCCCGTGTGCACGACTCTCAGTCATCACCACAGCCAAGCCAATCTCATCTAGCAGCCAAAATGGCCTTTAATACTGTTGTTGACCTCTGTTCCGACAGCTAAATAAATTCAGCTCACCCCTCACTGTGTCATTTCGGTGCCAATAAATGGCAACACTATTTACCTCACATCCCACTTCCAGTCTAAATTTCATTTCACTTTTCAGCAATGTCAGCTTCTGACGTTGTTCCTATTTCCACAAATACCCTGACAGCTCGGTTTCTGTTTGAGCCCACGTTATGGCCGCGGCCCTGTCAGAGGAGCCGCCATCTCCTCTCCCCAGCGGCGGGTGAAGCCGGGGCCTGGGCTCGGGCAGCCCTGCCAGCCCCCATGGCACCGTGCTGTGCCTCGCTGCTGGCAACACGGCTTGAATCACAGAGTCGTTAAGGCTGGAAAAGATCTTCAAGATCATCAAGTCCCGCCGACAACCCAACACTACCATGACCGCTAAACCACGTCCTGAAGTGCCACGTCTACACCTTTATTGAACACCTCCAGGGATGGTGACTCCACCTGCTCTCGTAGCTATGGCCACCAGGCTCCAGCCGCTGGAGTCAGGCCCGCGGGGGCAGTGCTTTTTTTCTTTTTTTTTT
>VZZY01003286.1:57175-169138 GCA_013400335.1 Eurystomus gularis
GGCGCCCCCTCCCCCCGGGCTGCCCGGGGCTGTGCCACGGCCCCCGCTCCTGAGACACGGCGGGGTCCTGCGGTGGGGCTGGGGGCTCAGCCAGGCACTGTCCCTCTGCAGCCCCCCTTTGATTGGCGCTGGCCCATGTGGCAGTGAGAGGGAGCCGCGAAGGGGCATCTGGGGCCTGCAGGGAGGACATGGGTGTCCGTGTAAGCGCATGGCTACGTACTCGCCTTTAGGGTCAAGCTGCTAAACATCCTCACGGCTCCAGTGCTCTCTTTCTTCCGTATGTGTTGTTGAGCCGTTGAGGTTATGGCCCAGAACTGGTTTTTATTAAAGAATAACAAAAAAACTCCCAAACAAGCATGAGAACCCACGTAAAATAATAAAAAAAAAGTACAGAAGGATCAAAGACACAAATTCTGTAAGCACAGCCATTCCTATATCCACAGGCAGGTGCATTGTTACAGAAAAAAGGGGCTGACAGCTATTCAGGAGAAGAGTAAAAGTTATTTTAGAGAGGTGACCCAGGGAAGTGAAGCCATATGGTTGATTTGGGGAGGCGATGAATAAGATCCCGACATCAGGTTTTTTATCTTAAAAAGTATTCACACAGAGCAGCAGGTAATTTTTGTTTTACTTTCTGTGTTCAGTATTTTTGAAACATCAATTTAAAGATAATTTTAGCAAGTACTCACTTGGAATAACTGATTATTCTTTATGCTGTTGGTAGATTGTCAGAACGAAACTGTATAGAAATTGTCACTAAACTGATTGCGGAAAAGCAGTTGGAAGTAGTGCACACACTTGACGGAAAAGAGTATGTTACTCCAGCACAGATTAGTAAGGAGATCCGGGATGAGCTCCATGTTTGTGGTGGTAAGTGTGGCATGTGCTTTCTTTCTCTGGATTTGAAAGTTAATTCTGAAGATGACAGAAAGAATACAAATTCTTCAGAATACAGTTTTTTTCAGTTCCCCTAATCTTGCAAGAAAAAATGAGCTTGCTTCCTATGGCTTCGTCTGCACATTATTATATACCTACTGTTATTTTATATTCACTTCAGATCTGTGCTAAGTGTTTAGGTAAACATATTAACATGTATTACTTGGTTCATTTTAACACATGCAGAATTTCTGAGGTAGAAGAGGTCTAAGAAATAATTTGAAGGAAATTTGGCATTTTAGCATGGTTAACTATTTGAGCCAGATGTTTGGCCTTGACTCACTCTCCTTTTGTGTCATTAGTAATATTAATACTTTTAAGTTGTCATTGACAGGTCTTATATTTTGCTAGTATGAAGAGCCATCTGATTTGTAAGATCTGACTTGGATATATAAGGAAGCAAATATACTTCAAACTGTTTTTTGTCAGTGTTTTTAATGAGAAGACAATTTATTTTACTTATATTTAAGGGTGAATTTCATGGAATTGTATGTTTGGAAAATTAACATCCTTATGTGCGTACAGATTAGTTATTTTCTTACAATTACCTCAAGTATACCTCAGTTTGTGTTATGCTGTTGTGTGTCATGTCAGTATAATAGCTTGAATTGAATTTAAAAGAGGGTGGGTTTTGTTAGTAGCTTTATGCAAAGCTGTCTCTATTTTGGTACTCATGGACTAGTGGTCAAAGCCAGAGCAATGTCTAAGCAAAAACTAATTGGGAAGAAGTTTGAACAGTGATTTTTTACTTATGGAATTTCTGTATTGGATCATCAGCAAGGCCATAGGGTAGAAGTGTGTGGAATATCTTGCACTGAGCACGTGTGGTTTTTGTGATTTGGCAACAAATAAAGCTGAAGCGGTCTCCAAAATAGGTCTAATTGGTCTACAGAATAGTAATAAAGAAGTATTTTGTGCACAGTGGGCTATCTGTATTCTAAATCTGTTCAAATTTGTTTTATATACTAAATTTATATTTGTACTTTTTTTTTTGAAGGTCGAATAAACATTGTTGACTTACAACAGGTAACTTTTTAGTAATAAAAAACTATGCTCTTTTCTTCTCTTCACCATGTATACGGTGTAAATACGGTGTAAATATGGAGTTCTTAATATTTTTTTTAAAAGAGAATAAACTTTATGAAGAGCAGGTTGTTCATGTCAGTGTACTGCAGATTACTTAATCCTTCCATTTACTGCTTTATTGAAAGCTCTGCTTTGCCCAAAGATAATCTACAACCTCTGAAATCAACACTAAAATAGAAAGATTTTCTTCCTGAACTCTTCCTTTGTAAACTAAGAGGCGCAAACAGAAAAGAGAGATATTTCCTGATTAAATTTAAAGCTGCAGGAGCATGCATAATTAACTTTGCATGCTTCTTTGGATCTTCCCTCTTCCTTCATTAATCTCTTCTCTCCACTAATCTTTATCCTCCAGTAGTCTTCTTCTGTGACTAATTTTCCCTTCTGGCTTGAGTAAAGTTACTTGGAATCAGAAAACCTTTCTGAAAGACAATTTAGTATTTTCTGTTAATAACTTTCTGGAATTTTTTATTATATAGGTTTCTTTTAACCTTGTCACAGTTGCTAAGAGAGCTTTTTCCCCCTCTTTAGGGGGGGGCTTTGTTCCAAATCAACAGATTACATGTGTATGTATGCAAAAGTAGAAAAAAATAAAAGCAGCTTTCCATAAGACATAGGAATGGCTAAGTATAATATCTTAATGTATGAGAATTAATTTCAATTTAAAGTTTTGATTTTGGCTTTTTTTAGGTAATAAATGTGGACCTTCTGCATATTGAAAACAGAGCTAATGACATCGTTAAATCTGAAAAAACTATACAGCTTGTGCTGGGACAGCTTATAAATGAGTGAGTACTATCAGGAGCAATATGTATAAGTCATGTATCTGTTTTTTAAAATGCAGACGAAAAATTATGGCAAGCCTTTGTTCCTTCTGAAGTGAAATGACTAAGGGACTGGGACATCTCTCTTATGAGGAATGGTTGAGAGACCTGACGCTGTTTAGCCTGGCGAAGAGAAGGCTGAGAGGGGATCTTATCAATGTTTGTAAATGTTTGAAGGGTGGGTGTCAAAAAGATGGGGCCAGTCTCTTTTCAGTGGTGCCCAGTGACAGGCAGTGGGCACAAACTGGAACACAGGAAGCTTCAACTGAACATAAGGAAAAACTTCTTTACTGTGAGGGTGATGGAGCACTGGATCAGGCTGCCCAGAGAGGTTGTGGAGTCTCCTTCTTTGGAGAATTTCAAAATCCACCTGGACACATTCCTGTGTAACCTGTCCTAGGTGAACCTGCTTTATCAGGGAGGTTGGACTAGATGATCTCTAGAGGTCCCTTCCAGCCCCTGCCATTCTGTGATTCTGTGAAAGACATTTTTCTTGACTGCTACTAGGGCTGATTGGTGGTGATCAGTGCTTCTTTTCCAAATGGCAAGTGAGGCCTGTCTCAGTAGAGCATCCAGTGAATCCATGAAGTAAAGGCTTTACTGAATGTCTCTGCCCAGTGCCCTGCACTTAAGAGGCTTCATTTCTTACCTAGTGTCTTCATGTACAGCAGCGAGATTTATTTGCTCTGTGGCTTTTGCTCCCCACCGCAGCTATTGACAAACCCTCTCATTTTTTCCCACCTCTCACTTTACCTCACAAGCCTAAGATGTATGAGCAAGTTATTTCATGGTGTTCAGCACACTAACAGCCACTGAATTAATACTCTTATGGGGTTGTCTCTATTATTGATTGTGCTGTAGGATTTATTCTTGGCAAAGAATGTGAAGTTCCTGTCTCTCTTGAAATAATTAAGACCTGTCTTGCTCACTGAAGCCCTTTTCTTAAGTCTCATTGACATATGTTTTCCTGTTCCTGCTTTTTGACAGTTTCCTACAAGCAGGTAAATGGCCCATTTCAATACTAGCTACCTGATTAGAAGGCCTTAAAAAAAAAAAACCACATTTTCACTGCTATTGTTCTCCTTTATTCATTTAAAATAACTTTGAGTTTATATTTTTTGCAAAGATGCAACACAAAGAGATATAGCGCCAGGTCATTTAATAATTCAGCATGTGGCTGACAGGTTGATCTTGGAATTTCATAAGGTTAAGACAATGCTGATCTTCTGACCGACTCTTACAATGTGTTGGGGGTTTTTTTCTTGTCTTTAAATAAGGAGTTACCTGGATCAGTTAGCAGAAGAAATAAATGATAAACTACAGGAAACTGGCCAGGTGACAGTATCGGAACTCTGCAAGACATACGACCTTCCAGGAGACTTTCTCATACAGGTGATGCAAGCCACCAGCCTAGCAGATGTAGAACTGATTGTCTTCATCTTCTTTTGTTATCTTTGCAATATCTGTGGCTTTAATTGTGATAAGCTGCTCGTCATTCTAAGCAGGAAAGTATTAGATACATAAAGGTTGCAGTGTAACAGCTGTTCACAGGTTGAGGTTGATGTTTGCCTTTTCACTACTGGGCAAAATTTTTTCAGAATCTTTGTGACTGTTAGGAACAGATTAGGGTTAGTAATGTTAGGGTTAGTAATGTCATTCTAAGCAGGAAAGTATTAGATACATAAAGGTTGCAGTGTAACAGCTGTTCACAGGTTGAGGTTGATGTTTGCCTTTTCACTACTGGGCAAAATTTTTTCAGAATCTTTGTGACTGTTAGGAACAGATTAGGGTTAGTAATGTTAGGAACAGGTTGGATTAATGTAAGATCTGAAAATGTATTTGTTTGTAATATTAAAGACGTAGGGATAATATCATCAGCCTCATTACCCAGGAAGCAGAAATAACAATGGTTAGGTGAACAGTCACACTAGGTTCCACAGACAACCTTGTTGACTCAGTTTATGAGCAGATTTCCTCTAATATTTGTCTTGTGGTCAGCTTCTACAGAAATGTTTCTAATATTTAAACATTATTACATGGTTTCTCTTTGTTTCCTGGGCAGTATTTTCTAGGTTTAATTCACTTTGCAAGGATGCACATTTATAAACTTTGTATCTCTTTCTTTTGTGTATATTGTTACTAATTTTTATCTTAACTGCTTGAAAAAATGGATAGTGAATTCATCTGCCACTGGTTCTTACAAAATTAATATAAAGGTTTAATCTTAATTTTCATTGCGCATTTCCAAACCATGCTTACTTCTTTTGCAAAGGTTTCTTTTATCACTAGGTACACATATATATAGCAGAGGGCATTTTAAGGAAAGCTGAATTCCCTGAGTGTGGTCCATAGTGTAGTCAATTTACATGTAGGCAGACACATTCTTAGTATACCTAAATAATAATTTCCACTTGCAGTTCTCATTTCTAAATACTTTGCCTGTCTTAGCAAAACTAATTTGCTGATCTGCTAATACAGGTTTTTTTTTAATTAATTTTTGTTTAACATTTTCAATACAGAATTTTAGCAGTCATCCCAGCTTCTATTTACAGGCATTATCCAGGCGTTTGGGAAGAATTATTCATGGACAACTAGACCAGGAAAACCGCGGGGTAATTTTTACAGAAGCCTTTGTGTCCCGGCATCGAGCACGCATTCGTGGTCTCTTCACTGCGATGACTCGGTAAATTGCAACACTTGTGACCACATGTTAAAATATTTTGACGATGGGTCTTTATGGGCCAAACTCACTTGTGATTGAAAAGTAAAAGAAAATAAAGACCTATGGATAGATTTCTTTAAATGTAGTTCGGTTCCTGGGGTGAAATGGTTATATTAGACTCAATTTTTGAAATGGGACCTCCTTTTGAAAGGAGAACAAGGAAGGTATAACAGTATACAATATACAACATACTTAAGTTTTTTGGCTGAAAAAAATGGTAGTCAGTAGTTCTTTCGTTTGTTTAGAGAATATCTGTCCTCATTGTCATTCCACTGCTCCCCGGTCAATTAAATACTTATGTCTACCCACTACGTGTGATTATAGATAATTTTTTTCTTATTAAATCAATAACCGTATGTGTCAATTTGTATGAAGAGAAAAACTTGGGACAGCAAATGTTTCCTTACAGTAATTATTATAGCTTCATTATAAGATGTAACTTCATTGTAATTCAAAATTGAAACCTTGTAAGCTGTGTTAAACATCAATGTAGTACCCTGGGGCTAAGATACTGTGGGATTTTTTTCCATCTGGAGTAACCTCTTTAGGTTCTCCACATCAATTTCAGGTCATTAAACTATTTTTTTTTTTTTTTCCAAGGCCTACACCTGTAAGTACCTTGATCACTCGGTATGGATTTCAAGAACATTTACTTTACTGTGAGTTTCATTCAGACTGTTTTGTAATTTTTTTAGTTAATTCATAGACTCTTCATTACTAGAAGTATGCTTTTAAAGAAGCATTTCAGTATATAGCCTTAATTCTGGAATAAAGAACAATATGTTTCTTTTTAGTGTAAAATGTGCTAAATCTGTTGTGCGATCCCTAACTGAAGAGATGTTCTCTGTAACTGAAGCACTGAAAGCATACATTAATGAAATGCCTCTGGGGGCAGAATGATGCAAGAAGTACAGTACTCATTTTGTCATCTGTTTTGTTAGTAGCCCTTAGCTACGGGCAGTTTTATCAGTGTATCACACAAAAGGGGACAGACTTTATGTAGCCAAATGGCATTAAGTGCTCTGAATTTTATTTGTTGAGTTTTCTCTCTGATAGCAAAGGCAGAGCTTTTGTTATACTCTCAGTTAAGTGTTTTTATATGCTGAGAGATAAAGCATATGCTTAAACTGTTTGCTTTTATTTTGCACAGTTCCTTTTTTAAATAGAAATGCATAAAGTTTTCCTATCCAACTGCTGAAACTTCTAGGCAGTACTTAACTGTTTCTCACTTCTAACGTTGCAGCTTTTCTTTGACTACTCCCTCCCACCTGTCCAAAATGCTGCTTCAGGCATCATTAGTCTTGTATGCTGGCTGACCAAGTGCTGCTGGTCTTCAGAATCCTTTAATGGTTTTCTGTCTCTTCTTATGAAAGTTAGTGATTTCTCTCCTGTTTGATTGGTCTTTTTGCCTTCAGGGCATTGCATACTTCAGCTATAATATCTCTCTGCTCACCTTCATGTCCTTTGCAACAAGCTTATTCTTTAAAACTTTTTAATCTTAGCATTTAAATAAAATCATATAAACACTCTGCTTTCACATAATCAATTTAAGGTTTCCTCTTTTTTTTTTTTTTTCCGGAATGTGCCATGCAGGTATTAGTAGATTAAAAGGAAAACCCGTTACACGGAGTTACACTAATGTTGCACTACCAGACGAGTTTCAGTATGCAGTTACAGGCTTTTACAAACAAGTCCTGCAAGTACCTGATCATGTTTTGCTCATGTACACTGTTAATGTGAATTGAAGTTGTAGTGATTTCATATCACCAGTAATCATCACAATGGCCAAGTGTATTTCTAGTACTTTCTTATTCTTGGCATTTTTTTAGTGAGTTTGTTCACCTTTTTCTTTCCGTTTTCTTACTGTATTTAATTTCTGCTAACAAGTTTTTGAAACTACTAAGTTTCAAAGAGCTTTCTACTCACTGCCAGTGTACATTTGATTTTATTCTCTCCATTTGCTGAGATACCATCTCAATTTCACAAATGCTGGAAACTTGAGAAATATCTTTTAATCAAGTTACTTAAACTCCTGGCTCTTTAAGTTTGTCATTATTAGCAATGTGTTTTAAAGTGGTCTTTGTCAGTTTTTTGTCTTGCAGATATGCAAGTTCAATGTACTGTTTGTGTAATTTACAAACAGCTAATTATTTAACCAGCGCTTAGTGTGAGGCAAGATACACAAATAGTCTTTGGTTCTATCACATAGCTGTGCTGCTATTCATGTTAAGCTGGCATGAAGTTACAATAGAAAATAATTTAAGAAATGAGGAACTGCAGGTTAAAACACTAATTACAAAGCATAATGAAATCACAGGTGTTCTTCAATTCTGAATATTGTGTTGCATATGTAGGACAAGCATGGAGGGATGCTTAGTGACTTTGCCAGAGACCTAGTAGGACGCTACAAACTACTCAATCACCTTTAAAAGTCAGAGGTTACAGTAGTTCTACAAAGGTCCTGCTGTCTTGTTTTAAAACAAAAGACTATCTAGGCATAATTGTACTAAGGGCTGTGAAATCTGTTATGAAAGCACCTTCTCTGCCCTGGAGTTTTAGAACTGGCACTTGAAGTAATACAAAAATCAATTGACATCTTCATTTCTCCCCCTTTCTCTGAAAATTCCAGTTCATTGCTAGTGCTTCACAAAATTGTTTGAAAATCTATTAAAGTTTCACTTTTTTTTTTCCCCATAAACTTTGAATAAAAATAAGTTGAGATTGCAGAGAACTGTATTGTCTGACAGGCACATTGACTCTATTTACTTAAGTAACTAAACTGTATAAGTAAGTATAAAAATGTAATTTTATTTTAGAATCTGCCCTGTAAGCTCCATTTTATACAAGGTAACCGAACCATGGCAGAACTTGATTTCTAGCTCTTGTCTTATGTTCCGTAAAGCTATATCTTGTTTAATTCTGTTTCTCTTTCTTGTCCAGTTTTTCAGTTTAAGTACTGTTCAGCTTTGTTAGTGGAAGTTGTGTTCAGTAGAGGCTTATCTATCAATAGAGCTTTATAGAGGCTTATCTAAACTATGACAAAAAAAATTATAATGATTTAATATGCAGTATTTCTTCTGGATCCAAATTTTCAAGTAAATTTTCCTGTGTAGGTGAGCTAAACCTTTGTATGCTGTACTAAGCATATCATAATGTTGACCGCTATTCATTTAATGAGGAAAAAGCTGTACCATATAGCACCATTTAATATTCTGTTCCAGGGTAAAATCTGTTTTTTAATGAACTAGAAATCAACACAAACTGAGGATAAAAAGACCACATACCAAAGCTCTGGAAGTCAGCAGAGCTTGGCAGTTGGTGGCACTGATTTTTTTTAATATATCTAGTGACTTACAAAAAGGCAAAAGCAGAACATGGGAGGCAAATCAGATATTCCTGTGCACCTTTAATGGATTGAAAATAACCTTATTTAACTTTGAGAAAGGCTTAGTACTTTAGTGCTACAGGTTACCAATACATTCTTTGTCAGCAGCACTTGTGCATTATTAGGAGATTACTATTGGCAACAATGTGAACATTGTAAACCATGAAGATGGTCACCAGTAGGAGGTGCTCACATTTATGCAGTTTAGGCATCCATTTTTCATGTCATTTTACTGTGTTCAGATCTCTCTTTTTTCCATCTTAGTTAAGATGCAAGTAGTGAATTTGAAGAGAGCATTATTAATAAAACGCTCATATATTTTGCTGTCTAGCCAGAGAAAGATTATTTCATGACTACATTTTCTAAATTAAAAGCTCAAACTGTCTGGGGACATGTTCCATAAAAAGTGTTTCGATCCTGCCATTGTGGCTTACTCTTTTGAAACATTCTATGATTTCCAGACCTTTTATAAAGACATTCTCCTAAGTGTTAAAAATAACTGATAGAACTCTGAAATGTTTCACTAGAACAAGCACAAACAACTAATGAGCGGGAAAAAAAGAAACAAACCGGGGAAAATAATTGCTATGTTTTTATTACTGGATATATCGAAATGGAAAATGTTTTTTCATTTAATTTCTTCTTGTAGCTGTGCTAGAAGAACTTGTTAACACTGGTCGTCTGAAAGGCACCGTGATTGGTGGGAGACAGGACAAGGCTGTATTTGTTCCAGACATCTATGCCAGAACGCAGAGCAACTGGGTGGATTCCTTTTTCAAGCAGAATGGTTACTTAGGTAATTAATCCATATTCTTGTAAAAAATAAAAAATCTAAAACCAGATTAGATAATTGTTCCTACCCTAATATAGCTGGTGTCTAGAGTGAAGCCTCACAAGAATAAGTGCAGATTAATACAGTAGTTGATACTCCTTTGTTGAAAGACCATTTTGCTTATAATAATGTGTGTTACTTTGTCACAAAGAACCATATTTCAGCAGAGAGAACCATACTGCTTAGCAGTAACTTTATTTCTCACAGAGTTACAAATGCTACTTTATTACCATTCTGAAAACATTTGTTAGACTGCTCACTGTAGTCTTTTCAAATGATCATGTTTGACCCCCATGGTTGGGAGTTTCAGTCCTGGAGTCCAGATTACAAGCAAACTGGCTCTTAATAGTCCAGGTAGCCAAGCATGCAGTGCACAGGAAGAACTTCTTCCAAAATAAGGTTTATAGAACTAGAGTGGGTAGCACCAGTGTCCTGATTTGAATCCAGACAAGTCTGTCTAACTTAAAGCTGAGTGATGCTGGACAATCATGTTTTAAAACAGTAGCTATGAGAAAATGTGGTCCTGAATAAACAGAGGAATGTACCCTTATGGTCCCAAAGGGCCAGTCCCTAAATGACAGTTAATCTTGCAGTTTGAAAAGGTTCAGCATAATTTATTGTAGTAGTTTTAAATGTTTCTGTAATATTGCTTTGCTGATAGAGTATCTGTCAAAGTCTTTGAATGTTTTCAGAACATCTAAGTATAAACTGCCAAATAGTTGAAATGCTCTGGTTGTGAGGCTTTGCATGATTCTACAAGTAACTTGGAGTAACTTTTGAAAGCAAAACATTTTGACGTTGTATATATTGTAAATATTATTAATGTTATATTAGAATACTTTGGAAAGATATAATTGCAAGGACAAATTTAATGGTATAAGACTGAGAAAAAACCACTTTTTTTCCAAAAGTCAGACCAAAGTCATGTCCATGATTTAATCTTTGTATTTCTATTAACTATAGAATCATATAATTGTTTAGGTTGTAAAAGACCTTTAAGATTGTCAAATCTAACTGTTAACCCAGCAGTGCTGGCTCACTACTAAACCATGTCCCTAAGTGTCCTAGCTGCACATCTTTTAAATACCTCCAGAGATGATGACTCCACCATTTCCCTGGGCAGCCTCTTCCAGTGCTTTACAACCCTTTCAGTGAAGACATTTCTCTGAATGTCCAATCTAAACCTCCCCTGGTGCAACTTGAGGCCATTTCCTCTTGTCCTCTCACTTGTTACTTGGGAGAAGTGACTGACACCCACCTTGCTGCACCCTCCTTTCAGCTACATTTCTGTTTAGGTGTAGCTTGTACTGAACTAAGTTTTACATCAGCATCTGCTTGAGGCTGTGTTTACTTGTATAAAAAACTGTATGTAATTCTTAGTTTCAGAACCTGTATGTACATCAAAGTACTCAAATGTAACAGATATCTAACTATTTTGTAGAATTTGATGCTTTGTACAGACTTGGCATCCCCGACCCAGCAGGCTACATTAAAAAAAGATACAAGTCCACACAACTCTTATTTCTGAGAGCAGCTTGTGTTGGTCAAGAAATTGTGGACCAAGTTGAAGCCTCTGTAGAGGAAGCCATCAGCTCTGGAAACTGGATAGATGTAGCAGTAAGCAATCCTTTCAGTTGTTGTTGTTGGATGTATTTATTTTGTTATATTTTTGTGTCCAGTGATACTTTATTAAAGCTATATATGTATAGTGAAAATTCTATGTTGTCAAAGGAGAATATTCAGTTCAAGGAAAATAACAAGCAAAAAGGCGTTATTTGCCTTTAAGTTGGCCTGAACAAAAACAGCGGAATGACAAAACAATACTCAGTTAACAGATACCCAAGACTAACTTTCATTTCAAAACTAGCACTAATATATTCTGCTAGAGAGCAATTATTTCTATGGGATTTTTCTTGGAAAAAAGTTTAAACTGTACTCTTATGACAGTTTTGGTAAGCAGAGGAATATTAGCCGTTTTGTCCTTGCTAAATCCTAGTTTTAGGCCTCACAGCACTAAATTGTCACGCATAAGGAGGCCTGGTGTTGTTTTGTGTTTGATGTGACTCAGTATCTATTGAGCTGCATTTTGAAGAACTTGCCACGCATTTTCCCAGAGGTAACATATATTCTAGAGCAATGTTAATTTGGGATGCTAGAAGTTTTAAAATAGTGTTTACTCTTAACTTACTAGTTTAATTTTTAAAGTGCAATATATTTTTAAATAGTTAACAGATGTCAAATAGGCTGTCTGTGGATTCTATTTATACACGTACAAGTATATCTGTCCATTCTAGAACAGATTATTTTATGTGAATGATTTTTATTTCTTTACCCTAGACTCTTCTGCCCAGCTCATTGTCAGTAGAAGATGTTGGGATTTTGCTTCAGCAAGTAATGAGATCTTTAAACAAAAATTCTTCAGGTTTGGTCTTCAGTGACACCATTGTGGTCAGTGAGAAATTTCTAAGCAGCTGTGCTGATCTGTTTTCTGATATGATGCAACAGAAAGCTGAAAAGGTACAGGGTTTTTTATTGGTCAAGATGTAATATATATTGAGTGTTGCAAGTATAGATTTATGTGACTATTTGCTGTTACCGTCTCTTTACATCTCATCTGAAATACAGCTTTAGAAGAAAGGCCAAAATGAAGAAAAGGTTTGTATATCTAATCGGTGTTATTTAATGTATATTCAGTTGCTCTCAGGGAATACCATCACACCAACCATATGATCAGATGCTGAATTTTGAAGAGAAGAATAAAAGTCCCTTCATGTGTTGCACTTGGAAAATATGGTGTTAGATTAGCATACTTAAGAATGGCCAAATGACCTAAGTGTTTCCATATGTGTCTTTTGATGCTGTCTGTATATTTTTGCTATTAAGTACACATTCTTCATTTCAGGAAGTGAAAAATAACCCTGTCAATTTAATCACTGAAGAAGATTTAAAACAGGCTTCTGGTTTAGAGAATTCATATGCTAATAAAAAAGACAAAAAGGATGAAAGAAGAAAGAAAGCAACAGGTAAGGCACCAATATTTAGCTTAAGCCCGAAAAAAAGCTGATTTTAGAAGCAAGGAATCCATGTTTCTTTATTAGCATATATGGTATGGCCACAGACGTGTGAGTTGTGCAGTGAGGACTGAGCAAAGCTCAGGGACCTCTGTACCATTTTTTATTACACAGTGTAGGTATACTCTTATTCCCCATTTTCAGGGAAAATGAAAATATTTCTTAATCGTTTTGAGAATTTAACTCAAAAATCACTCTATCTGAATTGAGAAATGAGGTATTAAGATCGATTTTTTTGAGAATGTTGTACACCTTTTCTGAGAATCCTGTGTCAGACAATTTTCTGATGTTTTCATGAAGAATGGGCATTTGGAGCCTCACAGTTTGCTTTAAGGTACATTCTCGGTTAAATGAATCCCAAACCTTACTCCATTTGTGTGGTGGAATAGATTTGAATCTGAGGGAGAATAAAAATGTGTGGCATTAACCTTTTCAAATCTTTCTGTTTTAAAAAACATTATGCAGACTAAAGACTATTTTCAATCTCAGAAACTTTGTGGCTCATGCATTGCTACAGCACAGCTGAGCAATCAATGTTGAACTCACAGGTAGAGTTTTATGTGCTACTGATAGTAACAGAATTAGAGCACTGATGCATCTAGCTTAATTGAATACACTCATCTGCAAAATAAAACATTATATTCTACTCTTAAAAAGGCCATGAATGAGTTGACATGGAAACTAAACTTATTCTTTCTGCAAGAGACAGCAGATTTTTCTAGGCCATAGCTGGGGCACAGAAGCTTGAACTTTAATTGAACTGTCAGGAATAGAATGACTTCAGTTTCCAGCACTCTTGAGCAGTGAGACTCCGCTGGGCATGTGCCATGTCTCCAGATGCGTTCTCACCCACAGGTAACATAGGCTGCACCATCAGCAAGCACTACCCCAAAGTGCTTTTTTTTTTTTTGGACTGTTAGGACCTTAAAACAAGCAACATCATAGTTTAAGGATTAGATGTTGTTACTGTGTATTGGCAGAACGTAACCAACATCACACTGCCTATCTTAAGGTCTGCATGTGACTATATCACTGTCTATTAAGTGCGACCTGATTCGGTGTACGCACTTCATACAAATACAGATTCTGCCATTTATTGGATTAATGAAAATTCTCAAGATAGATTCTCTTGTCTAATACCATTTTCCACAGTCTGTTACAAACAAGTATCTGTAGAGGTATGTACTCTTGAAATCCTTTCTGTAGGCTACAGTTCATGTATCCTGTTATAAAATAGGGCCTTCTTAACAGTAGACTCTCTTGCTACATCTCTCTATGGATAAGAGCTTGACTACAGGTTGTAGCTTTTTCTGTATGGCTGTTAAAGTGGAACACCAAATGAAGGGCGCTTGTTTTCAAAATAACTAGAGTATGTTTCCAAAATAACCAGTATATTTTACAGTTGACAAACAGTTTTTATCTGCTTAGCTGAATGCAGTCAGATTTCAAATCAGCTTGTGAAAAACACCAGCTCTTTTTGTTGTTGTTGTTATTGTTATTGGAGAGGTCACAGACTCACCAGGTCTCACAAGTACACCATCCACTGCCAGCTCCAATGAACTAGTTTGCAGTTTCTGCAAATTAATGCTTAACAATCCCTCTATAGCACACAACAGATGCTGTTAGCTTTGCGAGTCATATCAATTTGTCTTTGTGTTTCCTTTTAAGTGATAGTACTGTTACATAATGTAGTTACTTGAAATCTTGGACCTTGTATTTAAATGGAAAATTAACTGCTTTCTCAAGACTTGGTGCATATCTAAAACTTGTTATTCTGGAGTTTAAATTTCTTTCAAGAAGGAACAAGCTGTGAAAAAGGGAAGAAATAGCAGAACAGGTTACCTCGTGGAGAGGGACTGTGTTGCAAATTGAGATCCTGTGCCCGGATTCTGGCACCTATCAACTAAGTGATTTCTTGTGTTTGTCAGAACTGGAGCATCTCGATGCTTTGTAGTCATCTGGCTGAAAAAGAATTAGTGTTCTGATTAATTGAATGCATGCTTCCAATGCATGCTACGTAGGATTCTTCCTCTGAAAGTTAAGCTCTTTTTTTGTTTTTCATGATACGTACATTTGATGTGATTAGTATTTGTGTTTATTCATGACATTAGCTTAAACAAAGCTTTGACTCAGGTTTTTTTTTCTTAAGAATGAAACCTATAGCCCTAAGATTCAGGAATACATATTGCAGGTTACATTTAGAATTAGGTTGGTTTTTTTAATTCATCATTAACATGTAACACAGGTAAATTACCTTAACATTGTAAACTTTTTAAGGGCTAGAACTTTACTGTGTACTAAGCAAGTAATTATCCACCAGAGGGCAGTGGAAGCGTGAGAGGAGGCGGTGGTGGTAATGCCAGGGAGATCAAGATAAAGAAAACCAAAAAGAAAGGAAGAAAGGATGCTGACAGCGATGAAGAGTCGCAGGCAACTGGCACAGGTTTGCCGTTTTATTTTTGGCACTATCTATTCATACTGACATGTTTTTACCACTCTCTTTTTCTCCACTGTATTGGTAAAGTCAGGTAAAATACAAAAGATGAGAATACTAATTAGTTAGAATTTTATTGATGGGTATAATGTTGCTATTTAAATGAAACTGACATACCATATTCACTGTAAAGTATAACTTAGTCTTTAAAAAAAGAAATTTAAGTAAGGGAAATGAGAGCATTTTAATTTTTTTAAATTTGATTTTCTGTAGGAAATGCCTTAGATTTCAGGATGAATGTTATACTTGGTTTCTTAACACCTGCTGATTAGTGTATATATAATGTTTTCTCAATGTTGTTCATGGCCACTACAGGTAGGAATAAGCAGCTGGAGTTCCCTTTCATGTCACAAGAGGAAATTGAGGATGTTCTAAAGACCCACGTGCAGGATTGCCCTGAAGAGCTTATTACAGAAATTGCTGAACATCTAATAAGGTAATTTCGTTAATTGAACTGGAGTTAGAAAGTTTGTAATACACTTCAGATTAATCTTATGTTTGGTCAATTTTCTTGATTAGAAAAAAATGTTTTTCTGATAGGAATGGACCACAGTATTCTTTTCCTATACAGCTCCACATTACATACTTGCTTATGTATTAGAAAGCTGTGCTGACACAGTAATGAATCATAGAATGTTAGGAGTTGGAAGGGACCTCGAGTCCAACACCCCTGCCAAGCAGGACCATAGAATCTAGGCCAGGTTACACAGGAACACATCCAGACAGGTTTTAAAAGTCTCCAGAGAAGGAGACTCCGCAAACTCCCTGGGGAGCCCGTTCCAGTGCTCTGTAACCCTCACAGTAAAGAAGTTCCTCCTCATGTTGAGGTGGAACTTCCCGTGCTCTAGCTTGCATCCATTGCCCCTTGTCCTATCACGGGGCACAAGTGAGAAGAGGTTGCCCCTTTCTTCTTGACACCCAGCCCTCATCTATTTATACACATTAATTAGATCCCCTCTCAGTCTTCTCTTCTCCAGACTAAAAAGCCCCAAGTCTCTCAACCTTTCCTCGTAAGGCAGGTGTTCCAGTCCCTTAATCATACTCGTAGCCCTCGGTTGGACTCTCAAATAATCCTTTTGCTTAGCAGTAGATGGTTCTGTGTCCTTTGTCAGCAAGCATATTTTCAGGTTCATGGGTGTATTTCCATTCCTTTACACTGATCCATCTTGGGGTTTCACCTGTCCCATCTTCTGTACTGCCCTTGGTATATCTTCGTGTTCCCTGTCTTCTTTGGCTGTGCCAATACCTGTGTGAACTGGGTAGTAAGCTAGGTCAGCAAACTGATTTAAGCAAAGAATACCTTATTTTAAAAGATGTTCCATATCAGAGAGAAGATGTCAATATGTACATTTATTCCAAAAAAGGACATGATAGGACCGTAACAGCCCAAGCTTGAATAAAGAGTGGTAGCTGCATCTTTAGAAGGGCCTGTGCTGTTTTAATGCAAGTTAAATCTTACCCTTTTACAGCTCTCATTGATCTGAAATTTGTTCAGAGAGCCCTGAAAAAGTTTATGAATAGCATTGCTTCTGGAAATCTTTTCTGTCTTCCATCTTGTTCCCATTTAGGAGTTGTCACGAGTTAAAACCTTGGCAAGCATTTTACATATTATGCATACTGTAACCAATGGAACTTCTGCATTTACAAAAGTGCATTTTAATTTCCTATTGCTTTCAGTTATTTGCTTTCTATTTATCTCACCATTCTGTGGCATTCACGTCCCATTCATTTACTGTGTAATGAGGTAGCTTTCTCTATTGCTGGTAGTTTTGGAAAAACCTTGTACAGTTTTACACTTTGCTTAATGTTCCCTTCTTCTCCTTTCTTTTTCCGTGTTCCAAGACCTTTAACAAAAACTTACCAGGAAGTTGTGCGTTCTGTTTTTACATCTTCAACATCTTCCTCTGGAGCTACCAGAAGACAGACTATGAAGGAATTGCAGGAGGAATTCTCAAACTTGTACAACAACATTCGGTTATTTGAAAAGGGAACAAAGCATTTCACAGGTACACTAAATATATACTTCAAAAAATTAATATGCTTCTTCAAGGATGTTGATTTTATTCCAGAATCTACATTCAAGGTCAAAGAAGAATGTTTAAAAAATGAAAACTTATAGATGTGTTTGCACTGCCTAACACTGACCGAACGCTGGAGTGCATTGCTTTGCATACTTACTGAAATACATTCACTTTATTTTAAATCCACAGTCTGTTATCTTCTGCCAGGATAATTGTGGGTTCTTGTCCTTCCTTACAAAGTGTTTGCATCCCTTCCCAGCTTTTATTGTCTGGGGGGAAAAAGAAAGAAAAAAAGTTAGTATGCTAAATTCATTTTCTCCTTGAGGGTAGTTTTTCAGAAATGCGTAGATTCATTTTGCAGTGGGTTACTTTGTAAGGTGTCTTCTTTAGCTACCTATATTTTGACAGAAAAGTGGATTTGGAAAATATTGTCAACATTTCTGAGATTCTCTGCTGTATTCAGGTTTCTTAGAGAACTTTTGCTGCAAAAACTTAAAGCAAAAGGAAGCATTAGCAAAAAACTCTTGATATTCCTATGTTCAGGAATGAATCGAATTATTTCCCATTAACCACTGTTTCTTGTACATGTGTTCTGTAGCCTCTTTTTTAAAAATTCTACTGTTTTAGTCTTAAAGTCATGTGCCTGCTCCTCAGTTTAACTGCTTGCATTTTTCACTGAAGAATGTTCCATAAGCAACTGCAAATGAGGGATGTTAGCTCCATGTATCCAGATAACTTACTTTCTCATACTACTCACGGTTGATAGAGGCCATGTTTTAGGAAGTACTGTGATCACTGTATTAAGTTACTTTTAATCACTTGTTTCTTTAAACAGATGAGACTCAGGCTAACCTTGCCAAACACCTTTTGAAGACTGTCTGTACAGACATTACAAATCTGATTTTCAACTTCCTAGCATCTGATTCAATGCTGACAACGGAAAATTATTCTACAATCACAAGTGAGGTACACAGATTACAGTTCCTTTTTAAGAGTTTCAAGTAGATCAATGACGGTTATTTAATATTTAATTATCTTCCATTTAAATATGCGTACAGCTAAAATGGCAATTAATATTACAGATTATTTCCACTCTTGTCTCATACAGGTCCGGACCAAGATTTTAGGTAAATTGCCAGAAGACACCAAAGGTCCTTTAACTAAACTGCATACTTCTCTGAATGGCAAGGTAAAGAGAGCCAGAATCAAGAGTTCAGATTTTCCATTCTGCTGATATGATGCTAATAAACAGCTGACTGTATGCATAGTGTAGTACATAACTGCAGCTACTCTGAAGGGTGAAGGCAAAATAATCTTCTGAATTTGTCTAAGTCAATGGGAGTAAGCACTTTTTCAAATCTGTGAATTCTAAGAGGTGAAAAGGTGATCTTGCATTTTGATACTGAGAGTCATCTATTGGAATCTCTTTGCTTCCCAGTGGAAACAATCTTATCTTTTATGTGCAAGTGAGAAAAGTAAAAACTGAAGAGAGAATATGCAATTTAAAGTAATTGATGTTTCTTGTATTTTGTTCCCGAAGTTCCTAATTTTTCTCCCATATATTTCTTAACTAGTAAAATCCTGGATATTAAAAAAAAAACCTTTAGATAATGGCATTGTGAGTAAAAAAGGAAAGTAGTTTAGCAATTCTTTTATGCAAAAAGGCCATACAGATGTGTTTTTTCAGAAAAAATATATCTGTAATTAGTTGTAGAACCAGTACTCTGTTTTAAATTCCATTTTTAAGACTAATGGATTATAGGTTGGTTTAGTATTTAAGTATATGAGCTATTGGAAGATTAATAAAGTTAATTTATACTAAATACTTTCTCTTTCCTTCCATAGTTTATTCCGGATGTATTCACAGTCATTTGTTCATGTGATTAATTGTGAACAGTTGTTAACTTTTTATAATCTACTATCACAGATTAAATATTGATTTATTTTTTTTAACAGAGTGTAGAAGATTTTCTTTCATGCCTTGATTCCACAGTGGATATTTGTGGTATTATGGTGAAAAAAGGAGACAAAAAGAAGGAAAGGTACCTTTGATTTTGTTTATTCTACGCACAACACATGTAATGTAACTCTGTTGCTGCATAAATGTTAGATGGTTATTTTGGTGGCAGTCACACAGAATGTGTGAGAGGCAGTCTTTCTTTCCAAGATGTTTAACTGAAAAATACAAAGTCATTAAGTCCTAATTCCATGGGAGAAGGATGAGGGCAGAGTTCATATTTAGCTAATTTGCTTGACTCACTGCTTGCTACAACCCAGTTTGTTAATTCTCTAGGGAGCTTTCAACATCTGAGCTACATCAGTGCTAGCTGCTTTTTTTTTTTTTTTAATGCGGGATTTCACATAAAGAAATGGTCAGTCAGAGGAGAAAATTAAAATTAATTGAAGTTAGGTATGTTTTAGAGTCTGTTATCAACTACTGTAAGACAGAATGAGAAACATGTTCTTATATGATGTGTTCCTGTTCCTTAGACAAGTCCTGTTCCAGCATAGACAAGCTCTGATTGAACAGCTGAAAGTCACAGAAGATCCAGCTCTGGTTCTGCACTTGACGTCAGTGCTGTTATTTCAGTTCTCAACCCACTGTATGCTTCATGCACCAGGAAGATCAGTACCACAGATCATTAGTTTCCTAAGTGGCAAGATCCCGGAGGTAATTCCTTTCTAGCTTTTAAGGGGAAAGTGCCTTTTTTCTATGACAACACAAAAGTTGTGCCTGATACTATTTCTGCTGCATATGACTTGTGTTTCATGTCTAATTATTACTTTATGCACAGAATATACAATTTCTCTGATCTGCATTGTATTTCAAACCTGTCATTTCAGGGATCAGTCTTCAATATTTTTTTAATAAGACTAAAAATCCATCTTTTATTAGTCCTGTAGCTTTTGCCTTTATCCATGGAAACAGCAATGTATTGGGGGATGTTATAGTTGTTATAACTGAAAATATTCACACTCTCTTTCCTTCCAGCTAGAGCCTGATTACTTTTTAAACTTTTCTACTGCAGTTTTAAAGAAAGATATACCTCTTCCAGAGTAAAAATACTGAAATTCTGTATTCTAAACTGCCAAAACTGGTGATGTTTAAGAACCGCATTGCTTCCCTGCTTCAGTGGTTAATTGTCCTGTTCTTGCAGCATGGATGCACTTAGGCACTTTTGTTTTTCCACGTCTTTGAATGTCTTCTCAGAATTTAGGTTGCAAAATGCCTGGATGGAAATATATTTATTTATCACTACCCCTCTTCAGGCAGGAATGGATGAATGATTTTTTTCAAATTTAACCTTTAATTAAAGGTCTGTGTACCTTCTCTGTAACATTGACATTCCTCTGGTTTGTTCTGTTTTTTTCCCCTCAGGATCAACATTCTCTGTTAGTCAAATACCAGGGATTAGTAGTGAAACAATTGATCAGCCAGACTAAGAAAACTGAACATGGAGATGGTGACACAACAAATAACCTGGAAGAGCAGGAAGGAGCAGATACCATTCGAAAAGAGCTCCAGGAAATCACTACCTCTATCAAAGATCTTGTTCTCAGACCTAGGAAATCTTCTGTAACAGAGGAATAAAACTATTCTGTGCATCCACACCCATGCTACAGTCAGATTTTACTTTTTTTATCCTGAAGGGATGGATAGCAGCAAATGCCTGACAAAGTTTAAAATTTGGCTTCTAACAATTGCAAATTTTAGAAACACAGTTGTTGGGTGATGGCAGATGGTGTTTTGTTACGTACTACTACAGTGTACGTGTAACGCACATTAAACGTAGATGTGACAGAGCACCGCTGTGGACACTTAGGGTATGAAATCAGTGGGTTTTAGCCGACATCTTCATGTGAGGCCTCAAGAAACAATTATTCTTCAGGTAACTGTGTGTTCTGTTCCATACACACACAGGCTCATAGTTTCACTTCTCTGGTTTGAATTTATAGTGATCTAAGGATAGCATGTAAGCCTGTACATCTTAATTTCAAATACTAGTTTTGAAACATATGCGGATACCTAATAGTATACCAATGAAAGGTCATCTTTGCTTTTTGATACCAACAGTGGGTGTTTTCAGCTTCTGTTACTAGACCACAACGGTAAAAACATTGAGTACGAGTGTATATTGCTAAACGTAAGAGAAGTGACCCAGAACTAATGTGAATTTCTAAATATACTGAAAGCTTATGAAAATCAGCACACTCGTGCTATTTATGTAGCCCGTTAATGTCTGTAATAGCTCTTCATTTAAAACTTGTAATTTGGGCAGAGGAGGTGATACCCTTTTGCCTTGGTGTTTTGGGAGTGGACAGATACTGTTACACCTGCCATATTTTACATGCTGTATGTTCATTCAGCGGACTTGTGGACTTATTCCAGTTCCCATAGCAGTTAGAAGCACTTGCTTACATTCTGTCAGCTCCCTGAGAGAACTTGTGGTATTTTGTTTATCCTGAGTTTCTTAAAAAGAATTTAGTTTATAGACCAAACTATTGGCTAAAGTGTTTCCCGCAAGATTTTTACCAGCCTTATTTTTACATGAGCGGTACTTTATGGCTTCAGGGAAGTGGAAAAATGTGTAAAACAGAGTTCTGGCACTATTAATGACCTAATTCTTGTATGCCAAATATACTCCTAACTTATTTTTAAGAGAAGATAATTTTCAAACTGGAAATACGTTAATTGTATTACTTCACTAATACCCAGTGATTTCATGTGTGTAATATCAAGCTTTTGCATAAAATCGAGTACTCAGGCAAGAAATAGTTTTCACTGATCATGTCACTTCACCCATTCTTGCCGAAATTCTTTGATGTTGAAAGGAAGGAAGTTCTGTGCAAGTCCTACTCTGTTGAAATATTTGTTTTACAACAGTTCGTGTATTCTGTAAGCTTAATCATAAATATACCCAAGCCTGAAATTGAAACAAATGAAAGTTGAAGAGGCCAAGTGTGGAAGCTCAGTAACTGGTTAACCAAGGTTAAGTTAATTTTTGTAAGGTAAAATATAGAATTTTATACGTACATAAAATGTTTATTAATGTAATGTTTATCAGTGCTCACAACAGTGCTGATCTTTTCCCAACTGTAAGGCAAAACGGCTTGTCAGCTGAAAGGCAGAAGCGAACGTAGTTGTTTCTCCTTCCTTGGCTGGAGGTTCTCATAGCTGACAATAAAGGACAATGAAGAATAAGAGATGAAAAATATTCCGGCTATTGAACTTTGTTTAAGAAATAGAGTTTGCATAGAGGGCATAGGTTTGGTTATTTAGCCAGAAAAATTAAGTTGCTGTACTGAATGTAAACAATTTTATATGACATTGAGCTATTTTGTAAATAATATACTGTATGACATTCTGTATGCAAATATGAAATTATTTTAATAACATTAAATGATGAAATATTTAAAAGGCATTGTGTTGACTTAACTAACTGTTGATCATCTTGCAGCTTTCAAAGAGCAATTGATAATATGCACCATTTGATTTCACATGCCACTCTGAGTGTCCCTGTATTTTTGTTTCATACTGTTTTATGCTGGAATAATAATGAACTTATAAAATGTGCTATATACCATGTGTTAGACGAGCTATATTGTAGCCAGTGTTATCAGAATGATTAAAAAAATAGATTCTTTGCAGTAGATATGAGGGAAGCAGTAAAATTCAGAGATGCCTTCTGGCTACTAACAGAATTCAAGGAGACATAGGTTGGAAAACCTTCCCAGATATTTTTGTTGTCTCTTAGGTGTGGAAAATCAGTCTATGATACAAAAGTATTGTGAGAGAGAAAGAAAAGGAATAGTCACTGTTTCCTGAACATGTTGCTAATTAATGGGGCTTTTACTTTCCCTCGGAGGAATGTGTGCAGGAGGAGGAGTAATCTCGTCTTAGAAATCAGAGCTTCAGTTCACAAAACAAAGCTGCCCTTCAGAGTATCTAGGAAAACAAAAGGCAATACAAAGTATACAAATTAATGCTTTTACTTTGCTTTTAAGTATTTCATGTCAGCCTCTCATGCCCCTCACCTGTGGTATTTAAACAGCACCATTATGTTTTTACAGACTCATAAAGCTGAGGTATATACGCCTGTATGTATGTATGTATGTATACACAGGTATTTACAAACAGGCATCTCGTAGCCTCGTTTGCTGCTGCTCTCAGCAAATTGGAGAAAGTGCATTAGCTGTGGGTAGAGTAATCCCTTTGTCAGCACCAGCTCCTTTTTTAAGTGGCAAAATGAGACTTTTGTAGCTGGTTATTTGTGGGTCTACTGGAAATAAGCAAACTGTTCTCTGTTAGAACTTGCAGCTTTCTTTCCAATTCTCTTGTTATGCAGTTTCTGGAAAAAAAGGCACAAGTTTCTAAGTAATAGCATTGGGATTTGTTGTCTGCATGAATCCTTACAGCTCGTTCAGTTAAAATTACATTACTTCTCCTTGTAGGGTCATGAGTAAGCTACCCGTGCAGTGGTGGCTCCTTGATTTTTTTTTTTTCATAAGTAACTTACATTTTCCTTGGGCCAGGAAAATGAAAATTTCTATGAAATGGGATAGATTTGGGGTTTTTTAGTAGGAAGTTAGTACTCTTGCAGAAGACACAAGAGTGTGCTGGGTCAGATTGAAGGTCTGCAGAGCCCAGTGTTGTGCCTCCAGCAGGGGCCAAAAGTGGATGCCTAGGGAAGAATATAAGAACAGGGCATGTAGTGTTTTTTCCTTCGGTGCTTTTTGAACCTCCAGATACATGCTACTCAAACTTTTTGAGCAATTATTGTACTTTAAACATAGAAAATGGTAATTATCTGAAGCTTTTGGATAAACAGGTTACTTGTGAGAGCAGAATTCCTTTCTCTGCTATCTCAAATAACATATCCAGTAAATGTCAAAGATGTTTTCTCAGGAAAACAACAAATTATTTATTTAAACTTTTTTTAGGAATTATTAAGGAATGCCACCTTTTTTGAATTAACAAAGAAAAAAAGTCTGACTCAGGAAGAGAAACTTGGGAAGTTTAAAGAGAAACACCATTTGGTTGATGAATTTCCCAAGTCCTCATCATGAAAAGGAAGCTGGGTCAAGATGGGTCGTGTCTGGGAACACATGGAGTAAGCTGCTTTCTATTTCAGGAACCTCAGGAAGAGATGTGGGAGCTGTATCATCTAACTGATACTCTGAAAAAGCAGCAGAGTTGTTGTTCTCTTCAGTTGTGCTTAATTTGCGCCTGTTAGCAAAAACTCTCACTCTGTTTTAAGTGCTTCTCTGGGCATGTCTTGTATTAACATAGTTCTGATCTCTGCCTATAGTTAGACAAATTTAAGGATAGTCTTGGAAGTTCAAGGAAGGTGATATGCTAGAAGAGGTATCTGTACTTCTCAGCCATTCTGGAAAGAACATACTACATTAGAGGTATTTCTAAGTGTCATTGGCTCTTTTGAGAGATCCATTTGGATAGTACTTTTGTCTTCCTCTGTCTTGTGAGCTTTAAAAGCATCTTAGTTGAGAATTGTTTTTTTTTTCTTTTTGGCAGTGAAGGCAAGAGGAAGCTATTAATGAATTCTCATTCTGGACTCCAATTCAGACTTAAATTGTACTCTCTTCTGAATCTGCAAAAAATTGCAAGTTTGAAAAAGCAGTGTCGGAGTGCTTGGTATAAGCAAAGTATATAGTTCATATAGCAATAGGAGGAAGAAATTCATTGTGTGAGTATATGACAAAATATGTGGATACAGAGGTTTAATAAACCAGTCATTATAAATAGAGATGATGAATTCCTGGCAATAATAATCAAATGATCAGTCTGATGTAGTATCTTGCAAGATACCACCTAGACACAGACAACCTCTGGAACTCATTCAGATTTGGCAATTTTACCCAAGTCTTCAGACAACGTAATACATCTTTAAAGCATTTAACCATTTCCTTCTTTCTTCCATCTGTGATAAAAAACAGCTCCCAGCCACTTTATAGTGGCTTTATAGACTAAAATGATTCAGATCTATTGGCTCTTGGTTGTGGAAAAATCTGCCTGGAGGTCAGTTGAGGTTCATACCACAAGCAGCCATCCTTTTTTTCACCCTGCTTGACTTCAGCCTGCATTTTTAAATGGACACAATATCCTTACTTTCTGCTGCTATCGATTAAAGTTCAGCATAGAGCCTTATGCAAAGTTTAAGCACTTCTGTACGCTCCATGCATGCAGTAGGCTGTGAAAGTCAGCTGGCCTCTGCTCCGTCCGAGCGAAAAGTAAAAGAGACGACTGCAATTCAAAGGCCAGGACTGAGAAGTACCGAGAGAGAGCCTAGAGAAGGCCATTGCCGGCACTCAGATGGTAACGCCATATGAGCACCTTCCTGCCTACTTGAAGAGCCACAAATTTTACGGTCCAGAAATTGTTTTAATAGTGTTCAAGCAGTTCTCCTGGGTGTCCAAAAGTCTTTTCTGAAATGGGAAAAGTTTTTCTACATGCCCCCCACTTCCTGTAAACAGCAGTCAGACTTTAGTATTCACAAGTTTTCTACTTCTTTTCTGATTTACAATCCCATATGATGTCTTTTGTGGTTTTTATTCATGGACCAAAGTGTATCTGGGAATGAATGATGATCCATCCTTCTTTTTTTTTTGTACAGAACTGTTCAGGGCTTTGGGGGGTTTTAATTTTTTAGTTTTTTAACAGAAATGCCTTTTTCCTTCTGATAACTCTCTGAAATATGTTCCTTTAAGAACCTCCTACATGGTATGTATTTACAATTTGTAAACACGATATGTCAAAGAATGATTTGAGTCAGTGGTGAGGCAGTCAGCTATTTGCATGTCATGAGGTCTAAGGGAAACAAACTGACCCTCAGCCTTTCTCCACCCAGCCAAATTCTGATGGGACCCTCAAATAGCTCTGGCAAAGTGTTCTGTTTCTTTTGGACTTGATGAATGCTTGTTTCTGTGAAGACATGTAATTATTTTTTCCTTTATTTTGCTGCACAAGTTACCAAGAGAAGCAGCTTAAAACCAAATGTGAGTATGAGGCTCTTTTCCATTATTCCTTTATCTGATAATGTTTAAATGTTGTAGTATACAAGGTACCTAACTTAATCTTTTGAGCAAGTAAGCAGGAACTTTTTTCTCCAGACATAAAACTGCTAATTAAATTAGATGCAGAATTCTACACATATATCTAATTTATTTTGTGTACCAAAAAAATGCTACACTTTTTGGGGATGCAATTCTTTTCATGCTATTAATTGGTTCACTCATTAATTTGCAGGAAGATTGGGGTTTCTTTTGTAATGAGATGAGGATTAGTTTTGTTTACTCCAAAGAATAAGCCAACAATAAAAGTATATGCTGTTTCCTGCAACATTTGAATCAGCATTTTTACCTCTTAGCAGGTTTTTATAGCTCTTTGCTATAGCAAGGCAACTTTCTAGTGTCTTTTCTGATAAGGTATGTCACTTGTTTCTAGCATAACTAATTTTAATGCCTGTCATGGATTGTTCTTGGGCTTGGGGTTTTCTTGTTTGTTTTGGTGGTTTGGGTTTTTTTGGAAGTAAAACCAGTTTCCAAGCTAGTGTTTATAGCAATATTTTGACTTGTTATAAAAATCAAGTATCATCTCCAAATTCTCCCTCCATAAGACACTGTTTTCTCTTTAGTTATCACATCTTTAGGATCATAATTTTGGTTTAGAATTTGAAGTGAAAGTGTAGTATTGAAGGGTTATAGCACTTGTTACTGAAATGGCACTGGAAATGTTAGCCTATATGGTAGAATTTTAAAAGTATGGATAATGGTGGCAATAGTCCTTAAAGTCTAATTATGTTAATTGTACTACTACCTGATTTCCTAACAGCAGTCTTTTTGATAATGAGGTGTGGGAGATGAGGTTATAACTAAACTTGGACAAAACCAACAAATGTAATTTCCATTTCAATAATATAAATGTTTGAAAAGATGTATCTTTAACTTTCTCTGTTTTCAAAAGATATGGTTTTATATCTGGAGCTGGGGACAAAATCTCTGACATTTAGAGAACAAGTTTCAGATGCTTTTTGTTTTCGTTTGGTTTTTTTCACCCATTTTTCTTTTTTGTGTGATGAGTTGAGATTTCTAGAGTATTTTAACAGAACAGACTGTAATGAAATTAATATATTAACATTACTATAGATTGCCGATGGTCTTCTGATGTAATTTTATTGTAGTGTCACAAAAGTCACTTTGATTCAAAGTTGTGTAATTTGTAGAAACTCAAGATGACATACTAACCTTCCTGTAGGATTAGAGCAAAATGAAATCAAAAGCTGCTTGAAAGAGATTCTGATCAGTTGTGATCTCTGGTATCTCCAGGTTATTTGCAGGCAGTCATATTTTGCAAAGTGTGTATTTTTGGTTGACTTGATAAGACATATATTCTGTGGACTCTATACCAGTAAGTCCAGCTTTCTTCTTTTTTTTTTTTTTTTAATTATATGAGTTTTATTTATCAAAAAAAAGTTTAAAACTTTTACTGTTGGCTAACCTTGGACAGACAGGAAAGAAATGTGAAAATCTTAACAAGCGTGTTTCCAAATGTCAAGTCTAAAATCAGAGGGTGAAATTCTGACCCTGTTTGAATGAGCAGCCCCCCTGTCAACCAAACAAGCTCTAGATGCTGTTCAGCTTTTTAGATCACCTGGGGAATAAAACTAACCTGAATTTTTCTGCACGCTTCCCTGCCAGTTAAGGGTACAATGCTGGCCTATGTTTAATTCTAGAATGCTCATAAAATTAAGGATTTTCAGTTCAGCTGTTCTATCACAATCTCTGGAGCCTCAGGTTTGGAAGTTGGCATGGAGATATGCTGCTGATGCTCCACTTGGGCTCCTGCAGCAGAATTAATTCTTCTGGGAACGGGGTGCACAGCTCTGAGAGCTGTGAGAAAGGAGGCTGTGATCTCCTTATTTCATTTGTTGTATTTTCCTGTAAAATGTGAAAGGGATGAAATAAGGTTGGTTTTGTAGAAATATGCAAACATTACTCCAAAACCACTGAAGTGATGTATTAAAAATAAGTTAATAAAACCCCATGACATAAAATACTGTAGCAGAGATCCAGTGAGGGACAAGACTGTTACAACAGCTAACTAATCTCCCTTGGTTGCCTTTATAATGATGGCTAAATTGAGTTTCTGTAGGAATCACTCTGGAGAGGAATTTATGTCTCTCCTTGAACTATCAAAAGTGCCTTAGTTCATTATCCTCAGTAGACTTACGTTAGCTTTTGTGAATATCCCCATTCTTCTTGACATTGCACAGTATATATCAGCTACCATCCCTTCTCATTTCTCTTTCTTAGACTGAGTTTTCTTTGATTCTACTTCATCCATGCTAGTATGTTGCTTTTCTTCTCAGCCACAATTGCCTTTGCGTTTGAATTTGTTCTAGGTTCATACATAGGGACTAGTAAATTCTTGTATATCTCAACATACGGATAATGGAGCTGAACAGGCTGCTGGCCTCACACTTAGAGGATTTCTAACACGGAAAAATATCCGTCTTCCTGTAACATGTCTTGGTGCATAGAAGAATTTATATAAAAAGGCATAGTGATTGGCTTCTTTTCTTCCCACTCCTCCAGGTTTGCTCTCTGACCTTGGGCAAGTAAATTATTGTGCTTTGCTGGCAAGTATTAACATTTTCTGTAGACAAGTATCTCACAACTGTGTTTTAAGATGACTTTATTGTTGTTAGAAAAGCGTTCTGAAACCTTTCAAAGGAAGGCTGTAAAATACTTCAGAGCATTAGGTTATAATTCTATATATCAGAAGCCTGGAACACTATTAGTCTGTAAATCTGTTTATTAGGAGCTCAGTCTTCTTCACGTAAGTTCTTCAAATTCCAAATTCAGCCACATCATGTTTCATTTTTGTATTATAACATGCAAAATTGTGGCATAATTAGAGTTCTGTGAGTCTGGAATTCTATTTGCATGAAAAAAAAAAAGGAAAAAATTAGAGGAAGAACTATTTCATGCTGATATGCTAATTGTCAATCTTTGTTTAGTTTGGTGCTTGAAAATTTGTCATTGAGAAACATTTCAAATTAAAACTTTTTTTTTTTATAAATACCGTAGCAGAATTCTTAGTTAGTTTAATTGCTTGCTTAGACTTTTTACTGAAAACATTTACCAAATGTAACATAAATTACCTAAAAGGCCTTGAATTGTATTTGTTCCTTAATGAAGTTTCTGTTGCTGTTGTTTACCACTCTCCTCCTCAGATCAACTTTATCCCCCACGGCCAGTGACGGTTATGGTCTCTGAGCATCATCTTGTGCTGAAATCGGTCAATTCCATTCTAGTTTTACAAAGATAATTGCTACGTGTCAGGCTTCATGTTATCACTTCAATAGATTTTACCAGTTTCAGTGGACTCGCTGTTCCACAACATCCTTGAGTTAACATGTTCTTAAAATGTTCCTAAATGTTAGAAAGTAATTTCTTCGTTCTTACCAAATTTCTTCCAGAATTCCAAGACTTTGTCTGAGTCAAATGTTGACTGTCGTGGGTGTCCAGATAAACTCTAGCCTTAATTTTCCTTCAATCAGCACAAGGCAATCCTACACTGGAACCAGATTTTAGATAGCATGTATTTATAGTGATAGAAAGAAATCCACGCTGAAATTCATAGTGCCAAAACCAAAAAAAAAAAAGACATTTTCACATGCCAGGACATTACAAAAATCCCAGCAGGGCAGTAACTGAAGGGTCAGTAACCTCACATCATAATAATGTAAGACAAAATACCATGGTCTACACATTGCAGGGTCTAATTTTAAATCATAGCCACTTTTAGGAAGATAGACTATGTTAAAATTGAAAGAAATATGTTTAATGTCTGGCACAAAGATTTTAAGGCTTAAGGGAAATGTCAGGATGCCCAACATATAATTGTTCAGCAGACCTTGTCTCCTAAGTAGGCAGAACAGGTAACATAAGAGGCAAAGATTTCAAGTACATGGCAAAGGTCACTGGCAGGACGTGAACAGAACCCAAGGCTGAGTCTCTCTAAGAACTGGTCAATGTTGCTGCTCACAGAACATGAGGATTGAAGTTAAAACAGAGTTGATGCTATGATATACTGTCTTCTATGGCAGGACATTATCTACTCAAGACTCAAGAGCTCTTCAATTAACTTTTTTTTTTTTCTGGTTAATGGATGATGCACAAAGCCACATATTTAAAGAAAAAGTCACCCTGCTGTAATTCCACATCTTTGGTGAAATGCACACACTGAACTGTACTAGTTTGCTAGTGCAACCTGGGTGCCGATGTTGAGACTTCCTAAGTGAATTGTGCCTAGCACTCCCCAATAGATATGAGGGCACCAACTTTAATATGCAGAGTTAAAAGCCTAATCCAGAAAATACTAAACCACCTAATTTGACATCCACTGAGTGAAATTATTCAGCTACATTAATTTACTTACATATGCAAGTGTTCCTGGTGTCCTGTTCTAAGAGAAGACAAAGCAGGCGTTCATGTAACACTTAGGGGAAAGCAGAAGGGAGTTTAATTCTGGTTAAGAACACCCACAGTGTAATTTCATGTTGGTTTGTTGTTGTGTGCTTTTTGGAAACCTTTCTCGCCCTCTGTCTCCATTATGTTGTATAACCAGTTCATTACTGTAAAAGGGGTAGAATATAAAGAGTACTATATCTTTCAGGTTTTCTTCGTCAGATTAGACCTTTCATGGCCTGTCTGCCTAGCAGATGCAATATATGCATATGTACTTTAATGAGGCTCTGTTATTATTGGATCCCTATACTCCACAGACAGTGCAATTGCAGAGGATCATTACTGCTAGGTATCATAGCAATACCTACTGTGTTGGTTGTCAGCAAAAATCCAGAGTACATAGGTAGTTCTTGCTTTGAGATCAGGCTATCACTAACTCTACTCAGTGATTCTGCCCATTCCTTCCCTCCTTGGTCCTGCCCCCTGGGAATGCCCATCTTGAAGTCTGTTTTTCCTTGGGAAGGTTTGTGGAAGCACATCTGGAGTTCCTCTCCACAAAGAGGAGACTGCCACAACAATGGTCACCCTAAACACCTCACATATAATGTGAAGAGAGGATATATATGCTACCTTTGCAGTTGCCAGCTTTTCTTAGGATGTATATGGCAGTGGCTTCACAAACTATGATTCCTGTGGGCATAACAAGCAGCCCAGGGCTTGTCTGCAGAATGCTATCATCTGTGTTTCCAGTGAAGAGTTTGGTAAGAAGGTGGCAGCCAAGACTGATGGAGCTCTGTAAGCAACAAAACTGACCTTTCATTGGGCCTATAAATCTAAATACCTGAGAACAATGATAATTGAAGTAGAGTTCTTCCATCCCAGTGCTCCTTAAAGTAGCCTTTGCTTTTCCTTAGCTGTAATGCCACCTACCTCATGACAATCTTTTAACAGGGCTGAGATCAGAAATCTTTAGATTTCATTCATTTTGATAAGGTGTCATATTTTTTATTCCAGAAGTGCTGCAGCTCAGTTTATTTTTTTCTTCAGAAAACTAGGTCAGGTTGGCACAGCGCAGTTGGGAAAGAAAAGGAAAAGCCTGTGCCACTGCAGCACATGCTTTATTACCACTTAGGGGTTTTATGTTTGGTTTTAGGAGAAGGAGGTCTTTTTTGTTAAATAGGGTAATGAAAATCCTTACCAATTTTAGCTTGTTGCTAACATTGCTGCTGCTCATCTTTTTCTTGTTGCTCGCTTCATTTCTTAAAGCAGTTCTAAAGTAGGTCACAGGCTTTTAAAGAACCCAGCTAGAAAAAGTTGTACTATACAGTAAGTTGTTTGGTTTATTTTAAGTGATTTTGATTCACGTGATGTACCCATTCTTAGAAGACACAGTACTCTTCACCTGCCTTTCTGTCCCTGAAATAAAATGTAAGGGTAAAGGAAATCCAGCCTCTGCACAGATGCATCTGCAAAGACAAGAAATGGCCTATTTTTTTATTAAGATCTTAAAGACTGCGGTCAGCATTGGTGTTACCTGTCAAAGCTCTGTTAGTTAGTGGCAAGGATGTTTCATTTCACAGTCTGTGAACACTTCACTCCTTGCTGTATCACAGGCATTGTTTCCTATTGCTATTGTTTTCCCCAGGAAAGCTTTCAGTCCCAAAGCAGGCTTGTGTCATTTTCAGGTAGATGCATTCCTGCCCGGTGGTGCCAGTATGCTAAGACGCTGCTGTTTTCTTGGTGGACTTCTGCTTAGCTATGCAGGCGGTTTGACTTCAGTGGATTGTGTAGAGGGGTATCAGAAGGCAGATGTCTGATGGGCAGATGCTGTTCTAGCAGAGATCGCTTAGAAGTGCTGCTCTGATTTGCATACTGGGGATAAACTCACTGGTAAAAGTCTCAGGACTTCAGCACATGTCTTCATTGGTAGCTTTCATTTTCTTCTTATTTAAGCACTTTTTGAAGTATTTTCGTCATTAGGGGATTATAGGTGAAGGTGTGGACAGGAAAAGGGAGTGGGAAAAACAGACAGAAAGGGTAGTGGAAGATAAGACTTTGCATTCATTGGAAGAGATCAGCTGTGCTCTGAGCGATTTTGACCAGTTCAGCCCCAAATATTTATCGTTTCTTTTTCTCTTTCAAAGACATTTAGTACTTACTGGATTGTGGGTTGGTAGAAGGAAAATACATTAACATTTCCTTGTAAGTACAATATGTTATTCTCTACGTTCTTACCATTTTAACTGATGAAACTGTAACGCAGCATAAATGTCCTTCTGCTCTCAAAATGAGATGGCTCTAACTCAGATTAAAATCTTATTTTCCTGCAATAAAACATAGTTAACTATAAAATTGTTTCTTCAAATGAAATTTTTAACTTTATGTAAAAAATAATTTAAATTTGTACGAGCAATTTTTCTGTTGGGAAATTCATGTACATTTTTAGACAAATATTTTTCATTCAAATTTCACATTTTTGAATCCTACTATTCTAAAACAAACTTCCATTTTCCATAAGGTGCTTTTTTTATTCACAAACATTTTCTATTGAAATACATCAAAATTTTAAAAATATGAGTGTTAGAACATTTAGGATCAAGCTTAGTGCAAAACTCATTTTTCTTCCAAAAATACCCTGATGCAATAACTTTTCTTTTAATTTATATTAGTTTTGGAAGCTTATAAATGCTCAAGTTTTAGAGCATGAATTTAATCCTCTAAAAGGGATTAGGAAACTTTCCTCATGAGCAGGTTATTGCCTCACCATCTTGCATCTTCCTTAGGATGGTTTTGCCTGCTGAACTGAAAGAAAAGTTATATACACTTACAGCCATTTTCCTTCACACAGTCTTTAACTCATTGTGAAATAATTTTTAGATCTGATTTCCCTGCTGAGTCCTGGTAAGGAGTATATTTAGTGTAGATGTCGGTGCCCCAGTCTCACCATCACTCCTCATTGTGAAGGGTGAGCAGTGGAGCAGGGCACTGCCTGCCTTTCCTTCTGAGCCAAGTCATCGAAATTGTCTCTAGTACTGAAGGCATCCAGGTCTTTACATCTCTTCTGTAACCCACTCTGTAACAATTAACACCAGCTTCAAATCTAAAATGTTCAGTGAAGAAAAGGAGTTTTGACTTGCATCAGCCTGCAACAACAAAAATAAAAGCTTCTTTACAGCGGTAAACCAGATACCACTGACAAGCCAGTAACTCTTTTCCATCAAAAAACCCAGCTTTTGGGCAGTACTCATATCTAAGTATTGGAATAGTTGACTAAGGACACATTGTTCATGTTTCACACTCAGTGACAAGATAGAAAATAGGGTCTCTCTTAATTTCTCACATGGCTGGGGCTTGAGAAGTTGGAAGTGATTTTTCCCTGTGGAAATGATGAATGTACTGAAACGGTTTCCGTTTGTTTTCTACAGAAATTATCTAGAGTCACTAGTTTCCTTTGCTCTTTCCTCTGTAACCAAATTCATGCAATGCCCCTGAATGTATTGTAGTTGACAAGGATTTAGAGGCTATGTTTGAAGTATCAGGAAACATTGAAATTATTTGCAATGAAGAGCCTAATTGCTTATATTACTTTTTTTAACCCCACTTTTTTAATTGCCTTTGAAAATGTCTTTTGAAAACTGCACTCCAAGGATATAGGCAGCCAAGCTCTAAAGCACGCTTTCAGCTTCAAGCATGTAAATATTACAGGTGAAAGCAATAGCATTTCTCACATATTTTGACTATGCACTTGTCTAGCTTAGATGGGGACTCACAGTAAGTCATCCGCAGGAGACCTGTTTTGTTGTTATGGAAATGACCTCGCTCCTACTCAAATGCTCATAAGTGAATACTGAGGTTTTGTGGACTCTTTCACCCTCCCTCTTTTACCATTTAACAATCATAAACCTTTCTGTGGTCCATCCCAGAATCACAGAATGACTAAGATGGCATGGGACCTGTAGAGACCATCTAGTTCAACCCTCTTTTTAAGCAGGATCACCTAAAGCAGATTGCCCAGGGCTATGTCCACCCAGGTTCTGAGTATCTCCAAGGATACTCAGAGACTACACAGCCTCTCTGAGTAACCTGTGCTAGTTTTCAACCACTCTCACAGCGAATTTTTTTTTTCTTCTGTTTAAATACAGTACCTTGTATTTCAGTTTGTGCTTACTGCATTTTCTTCTGTCAGTGGGCAACACTGAGAAGAGCATGGCTTTCTCTTCTTCATTCGCTCCCTTCAGGTATTCGTACACATTGATCAGTACCTCTATGAGCCTTCTCTCCTCCAGAGTGAACAGTGCCAGCTCTTTCATCCTTTCCTCATGGGAGAGATGTTCCTGCCACTTAGTCAATTTGGTGGCCCTTTACTGGACTCTTTCCAGTAGCTCCATATCTCTCTTGTACTGGGGAGCTCAGAACTGAACCCAGAACTCTTGATGTCTCTCGCTACTGCTGAGCAGAGAGGGTCACCTTCACCAGCCTGCTGGCAATACTCTTCCTAATGCCTCACAGGATGCTGTTGGCCCTCTTACCCACAAGGGCACATTGTTGGCTCATGTTGGACTTGGTGTCCACCAGGACCCTCACTTCTTTTTCTGCAATGCTGTTTCCCATCTGGTTGGCCTCCAGCACGTGCTGGTATCTGCAGTTATTCCTCTTCAGAGGCAGGACTTTGCACTTGCTCTTGCTGAACTTCACGAGATTCCTCTTGCCCCACTTCTTCAGCCTAGTACGTCCTTCTGGATGGCAGCACACCTATCTGGTGTATCAGCCACTTCTCACAGTTTTGTGTCATCTGCCAGCTGCCTGTGGGTGTACTCTTTCCCATCTCCAGATCATTACTGAAGATGTTAAACAGTACTGATCCCAGTATCAACCCCTGGGGTGCACCACTAATGACATTACTGTAACATTGTACCTAGGATTCACAAATGATTTCTCATCCACACCTTAGGCCCATGGCTGCTTTGCTTTTGGAACTTGAGCAGCTAAAGCTAATAAATATAAAACTATTTAAATATCTTCTAAGTATATAACCCACCAGCTAATTTGGGTATACTTTATCACATGGCCCTTTTGTACTAGATGCAATCTCAAACCTGTTTTATGGTTGAATATAGAGAGTATGACTGAGAATACTGCCAGGATCTTACATGAAAAGGTACACCAATGCACAGCTGAAGTGTTTCATGGCTTCATTTGATTCTATAAATCTGACAGCAATCAGAAAAGACAAGAAAATAACGAACACAGGAGAAAATTCTGGCTCTACCAGACTATGTGAAAACCTGTAAAAAATATGGGTAAGAATGATCTCATAAAAACAAAAATTATCTAAGACATTGCATTAACCCTGCTTTTTCTCATGTACTGCTGCAGGTAAAGCTATTGACAGCACCCAGGAATCTGACCAGATGAAAAGATTTTGTGTTAGAATCACAGAATCATGGAATGTATTGGGTTGGAAGGGACCTCCAAAGGTCATCTAGCCCAATCCCCCTACAATAATCAGGGACATCTCTAACTAGGTCAGGTTGCTCAGAGCCCTGTCAAGCCCGACCTTGAATGTCTCCAGGGATGGAGCCTCTGCCATCTCCCTGGGCAACCTGTTCCAGTGATCAACCACCCTCATGTTAAAGAACTTTTTCCTAATGTCTAATCTAAATCTACCCTTTTCTGGCTTAAAAACATTACCCTTCATCCTATTGCTACAAACCCTTGTGAACAGTTCTTTCCCTGCCTTCTTATAGGCCCCTTTCAGGTATTGGAAGGTTGCTATAAGGTATCCCGAGAGCCTTCTCTGCTCCAGGCTAAGCAGCCCCAACTCTCTCAGCCTGTCTTCATAGGAGAGGTGTTCCAGCCCAGTGATGATTTTTGTGGCCCTCCTCTGGACCTGCTCCAACAGGTCCATGTCCTTCTTGTGCTGAGGGCTCCAGAACTGGATGCAGTACTCCAGATGAGGTCTCACCAGGGCAGAATAGAGGGGCAGAATCACCTCTCTTGATTGGCTGGCCACACTTCTTTTAGCCTCAGAACTTTGTTAGAAACTTGTATTTATAAAATAAATAAATTGTTTGAAATTTTTCCATGTAATAGTATTGTTAGCTTTATAATGCGGTTGTAATCTTGAGTCACTAACACATTTTGTAAATGTATGTGATAAACTGTTCAACAGCTCTTACCAAAAATCCTAAACCAAAAACCAAAACACACCCAAAAACCAACTTTATAGAGAAAATGAAGTCAGCAAAGTCATGCAAATATGCAAAACCATGTTCCAGGAGGAAAACATGTATTTACCTGAACATAAACAAGTGACTGGGATGGCTTCCAGGGGTATCCCCCTTATGATAGATCGATTTTATTTTTTTATCCTTCAGTGTTACAAGTATTTATTTTGCCATTATTTATCTTTATGCCTCTCTAATAGAGAGCCTTATTGCAATCATTGTACGTTCTTAATGAAAAATATGATATCATTCAATAGCAGGCTTATTTAGATCAGGAAATATTCCATCAGAATTGCCATAAAGCAAAAGATATACAATTTTTAAATGTATGTGTTTACCTATATGCATATGTATATTAATTGCCTTCTAAGTAGTATTAATGTTTCTGGGCTTTTTATACTTAAATAACATATGAGAGTATTATATGTATTAAGATACATTTATTAAAAATATCAAGATAAATTATTAAGAGATATATTAACATTGTGGCTGTGCTTTTTAAGTCCAGTGAGAAAACAAGCATTCCTTTCCTGATGGTTCCACATTTATCAGGTTTCACAACCATTTTCTTATGGCTTTCCTCGCTGGAAGTCTTTTAGTGCTCTGCATTTTATAGGAAACCATTTGACTCTACAGCAAGTCCCTCTCCGAGTTTGTTGTAGCTAAATTCTATCTTAATCTGCTGGAACAGCAGGCAGACTAGCCAGCTCTGTTGTTTTATTTTCATCTGCTTTATAATTCATAGTATGAGACTGCTGCATTCTCAAATCTGACCCCAGGGACTCCAGCTGCAATATCCTTACATCTTTGGCAACATCTGTCTGTGCCCCCTTGGAATATTCTAACACTGCAAATGATATCACATATCCGTGCCTACCAGATACAAAAAAATCAACAGTATTTAGCTTTGTTCCAATTTAAATAGCAAAATCCTCTTTTCCCAAGGAATGAAGACATCACGGTCTTTCCCTGTGCCTAGGACACGAGTTAGCAGCTGGAATGCTGGAGTCAGCGTTTCATTCCATGAGAGTGAATAGCATCAGACCTCCAGAGACTTCTTAACTGACCTTCAAAACATGAAGTCTAGCTTCCAGCAAACTTAAAGTAAACATATTTCTCTAGAGATTAGGATCAAAGCACAAGAAAAACATTCTACTTAACTATGTGGTACTTGTACCATTACTTATTTATTGGAGCAAGGGTAAGTGGTGCTGGGGGAGAAGAGATTCACTTTTTCTGTTGTATTGTCTAGCAGTAAAAGTAGTTCACAAAAGTTACCCAGACCTTTGCCAAGAGACTAGCAAAACTCATTGTTCTTTTTCATACCATCGCTGCTTCATTCCCAAATATGGTCTTATATCATCATGTTCAAATTCTGAAGACTTTCTCAGAAACAAAGCCGTGGGTGACTTCAGCATTTTATTAGAGGAGCAGCTCAAGGACATCCCCAGGATTTGACTGTGATCTTGTGAGTACTCTTTTAATGTTCTCAAGCAACCACTGTCATCTGTAAAACAGGAGTAATAGGACTTTGGTCCCATATCCATCTAGGGCTTAGGGAGGATAATCACATTGCAAATCCAGAATTCTGAGGTATTACAACAGCAGATCTTGTTTGTGTGCATAACTTGGGCTTCCTGGAACAGATTGGATCCCTGGGGAAAAACAACAATAATCACGAGAACCACTTTTTAAATAAAATTGTTGGATATGCAGTGTTTTCAATAACTTAAAACCCTATTTTTTATAAAAACCTAGCCTGAAATAAAGGAGGCTCAAGAGAGATCTAATCACTCTCTACAACTACCTGAAAGGAGGTTGAGGTGAGGTGGGTGTCAGTCTGTTCTTCCAAGTAACAAGCGATAGGACAACAGCAAATGGCTTCAAGTTGTGCCAGGGGGACTGTAGACTGAATATTAGGAGAAATTTCTTCACAGAAAGGGTTGTCAAGCACTAGAACAGGCTACCCAGGCAAGTGGTTGAGTCACCATCCCTGGAGGTATTTAAAAGATATGTAGATGTGGCACTTAGAGATATGGTTTAGTGGTGACCTAGCAGTGCAGGTTTAATGGTTAGACTTGATGATCTTAAAGGTCTCTTCCAACCAAAATGATTCTATGATGCTATGATTCTATTGCCATTTATTAGAGTCAAAAACCAGGCATGGATCTGCGGATACCTGAAGCTATTTGTTGGTGAGCTATGTGCGACTAAAAAAGCACTATAAGTAATGTAAGTTCTTCATGCATGCTGTTTTAGGATTTTGTTGTTGCCACTTTTTGGCTGAGATAAAACTGTGTTATGGAGCTGAGGTACTAATTCAGAAGGGAGGATATCAGAAAGGTGGTTCACTCAGAGGCAGTTCATAACTCTGATTCCCACAAAAAAAAGGAATGAAAATTCCTCTGAAACCTACTTTCAAGCATGCTCTCTGACCTTGAATATGGAGCCCAGTTACCACAAACATTCCTTGATTGTCTCCCTAGCCACGAATTTATGCTGCTTCCCTAATATAGAAGAAAACGAGCAAAACTTAACCTTGATTTTGGTGATGACTATGTAGAGATAGTGCACTAAATGCCACGTGATGTGTCTGGTTTTCATATGTCTGTTTTTTTAATGTACAAGCCGATTATGTCATTTTCACATATGCATGGATTCATTTGTTATATGTTCAAATAGCTGATCTTAAGGAAATGGAAGTCCAGAGTCAAGCCTACTTATACTGTTATTCCAAGGATATCACATAAAATACTCTGTAATATTTTCAAGCAAGCATATTTCCCACTGATGTGAGTTGCAGATTATTTGATTTCCTTTCTGCACCCCGTCTTGGCTAGCACAGAGGTTTAGGGCAGTCAGAAATACAGTAAATCAATTCAACTCAAAAGGTTTTCAATTTAGAGGAACAACAAGGTTTTTTATAAATTGTGCTAAACAATCAAGTTTTTGGCCTGAAGTAAGTGTTGAAGCCTCTTTCTCTGCCCCCTTTCCACTGTCTTACTACTATCCCTCCAGGAAAATATTAATAAATGCCTGACCTTATGTATTTGTGCCAGTGGAGACCTGCAGTCATTGCTCTTTCTCATAGTTCAAACAATCATTTTGGATTACATCTCACAAAGCAGAAACCTAGAAAAAGATGAAATGCCTTGTTAAAACAGAACCATGGATGTAAGACAGGCAATAAGTGTATAAAAACAAGTATGAGGGAGTAACTCTAAATGGACTAGATGTAAGCTCTGTCATGGTTAAGCACTCCCTCAAATCTTGTTCTTCGTATGCTTCTCTTCCTTACTCTTAGGCTTTGCATCTGGTTAAGATAAACTAATTTGCACTGATATTCAAAGTGCAAAGATTGCAGCTTCCCAAAGTCAGATATGTACATATTTCAGGAGACCTTCCACAGATATTGTCAGTCCTCTAAAATTTACTATTTCTGGTGCTGACTGCAGCCACAATCAATGAGTTTAATGAAGAGTGCAATCCAATGAGGCCAGCAGATGCTTCTGGGTTTGCTTCACTGGGAACTTTCTGGATTCTTCCTCCTTCATTCCCAGGAATCAAGACCCAGTTTTAGTGAAGTGCTGATGATCCAACCAGCAACAAGGAGACTGAAATAAGTCTTCATTTCTACAATCCTTAAAACATTCAGCATTGCAGGTCTATAAGCAGCTGAGGTCTGGATGCTTATCCAAGCCTCTTTAGCCTGGAAAACTGAAGGATGGGAAACTGTACAATTGGCTCTCAACAGATTTGTGGTATTTCCTGCACTTGTCTGGCACAGAAATGTAATATATCTCACAGTATTTTGGCACTGCCAACATGGAATCTGGAAATAAAGTAATATGTAAGAAACTACAATCTTTTCCAATAACAACAAGGGAAACTTTCTTTGAGCTATGATTTTGTTTGTGTTATGTTTTAGTTCATTTCTCTTAATATTTTGTCCTTTTTTTCTGTCCAGAGGTATTTGTGCCACCTTACATTGCCACCAAATATTAGAAGCACAGCTGGGATTATGCAAAAAACACCCATGTAGTTGGAGTTCCTTATCTTCCTTTTGTTTGATCAGGTAGAGGTGGGAGTATTTTGAAAAGGAAGGAATCAGCAGAAAGACAGGAATGGCAAGAAAAAGCCAAAAACACACTACAAAGTGCTTGCCATTTCGCTTTAGCCTTTTAACTCTGCAATTAGCTTAAATTTTGAACTATTTCTTCTATCTCCATTCCTTGATTTCTGGATAAACCGTGCCTCAAAATCCAGTACGTAATGCTCATAATGCTAGTAGTTGTATGTAGAGAATGTGAAGATGATTTCATTTTCAGGTATCTGATCTATCAGTGTAAGTACCGTTAGATTAAGCTGAAGCAGCCTAATTGCTCCTCTTTATGTAGGCAGCACAATACAAAGTATATGTTCTTAAAGACTACATTTTGTTATGGAATAGCCCAGCATTAGAAATCCAGGGCACTGCAGATGGCCAAGAAATGTCTGTTCTAACTTTCATGGGTAAAGCAGCATCACTTATTTTGAGCAAGCGAACGGTCACCCCACTGCATTACATGATTTTTCCATCTTTCTAGATTACGTGGAGAACCCCATCAGAATGACCAGCAATCACACAGACTGTCATTACTGCCTGCAGTCTCTTCGTGGAAGGAAGTATGCATTAAGAGAAGAAAATGCTTATTGTGTTACCTGTTATGACAGCCTGTTTGCCAACCCCTGTGAAGAGTGCAAGCAACCTATTGAGTGTGATTCCAAGGTAAAGATTTAGCTTGCACTTCTTGTTCTTTGATAATTATACACAAATCCCATTTCTTTAATAGCAGATTCTGTATCCACCCCTCTGCATATCCCTGTACTGGTGAAGGGACCTAGGCATAGACATTGTTGAATGAAACTTTGGAACTTCTGAGAGATGTCCATTGAAAAAAATATTTTGAGTATTGGATAAATTACTTTTACTGTAGGCATTAATGTGCAGGTGCCAAGCCGAAAAGGAAACATGGTTTATAATTTGTGTATTATACCCTCTGTCTTTTGAAAATTAAGTATATTTTAATTTTAACTGAATTCTATGCTTACCTTGCTTATCTCACAGATGGCATGTTAGTGACAGTGTTTCTGAGCTTGGCTTTCTTTTCACGTCTCCCTTTTAATTAATAATATGAGTTCCGCTGTGGTCTTTGACAGGGTTTCCAGTACCCCGTACTTCAATTTAAAGCCTGTACACTTGACTTTGAATTTTAAGTTCGGGTGAAACCTATCAAAATGCCTTTGTTTTGCCAAGTTCAGTATGCAGTGCTCACCTTCTCCCCAGGCTCACTTTGCCTACATTCTTTTAAAATAAAAGGTCAGAAAGTTATTAAAATAAACCTGTCAGGAGGCCTCCCTGGCCAAAGCACTACATACTTTTCAAACACGTTGTCTGAGTACAGCTCAGTACTGTGAAGGAATCATCTCAGGAAAATGCTGATTTGGATGAAGACACTTCTCAAACTCTCATCAGCATTTTTCATGAGCAGACTTGTACACATAGCACCTGTCAGGGTCACCTGGCGAGCATGTGCTCTGAGTTTTCTAATTTCACATTTAAAATCGAAAACAAAGTAAGTGGCAGGTCTACTGATGTCAGAGATCATTAAGAAAAAGTCATGCCTTTGGACTGAGTGGAGGAAAAACTGGGAGAAAAAGCAGTACAACAGGCCAGCATAACATCAGCTACAGAAGTGGCTCACAGAGATCTACAGCTGGTTGTCCCACCTCTGCCAATGTGCTAGAGCTTGGCTCTCTTCCTCTCCTTCTTACTCCAGTCTTTGCTTTAGGCTGCTCTGCGGCGAGAGCCTACTTTGTACAAGGTTCAAAGTGCTAACTAAAGCAAATGAAAGTGGTAAGCACCTAGCACCTCCTGAAATGAAGCACAGTATTTGTTTAATTCTTAACACTTTAAAGGGTGAGGATCTGACAAAAGAGAAAAATGAGGTTGCATTTGTGCACTTTTGTGCTTCTTACTTACACAGGAGACGTGGAAGAGCCTGGTTCATTTTTTTAAAGGAGGAAGGGAGGGTTTGGAGGAGCATTTTTCTCTCCCTTGTTTTTTTAATCCTGGAAAAAGAAAATCTGCTGTTTGCTCTTTTTTTGAATTCTTAATTGAGGTCTCATACATGTACTGCTGGCTTTTTCATCCCCTAAGCCTGCTCAGCCTTAAACAAACATTTTTCTGCCAAGTTTTTAGGCGGAGTTATATTAGGTGTAAACAAAAGCAATGATTTTTTAATAATCTTCCTAAGAATCATTTTGTTCTCAATGAGGTTTTAATTGCTTGCTTTCTGAAAAATGTGATTTTTTTTTAGTGCTATTTGGTGTTAACTGGAAGAAAAAGTAGTAATGTTAAAAAATACACAAGGTTCATTTCAATGAAAATGTTTCCCTTGAACACCAACTGTAAAATATAAAATTATTCTTTCAATAAAAATATATCTCATGTTACATATGCAAGGACAATTGCCTGTGCCAAAGCAGCTCCTAATGGCCTCTGCAAGAGACCTGCAAAGTATACGAACACAGTGACACTGAGTACTTGTATCACCTCTGAGCACACCTCCTCACTGGGTACACATCATTTCTTCAAGTCACCATTGCAATGCTCTCTATTTTTCACTTTATTTCTGGGAGGAGCTGAGGGATAAAAACACTGTGAAGAAATGTCTTCATTAACATGGTCTTACTTTTTCTAAGGATCTGGCCTACAAAGGCCACCACTGGCATGAGAAGTGCTTCAAGTGTGCCAAATGCAGTCGCTCACTGGTGGAGAAACCATTTGCTGCCAAGGACGAAGTCTTGCTATGTACTGAATGCTACTCTGATGAGTATTCATCTAAGTGTTTCCACTGCCAGAAGACCATTATGCCTGGTAAGACAACAGGGACCCTCTGGTGAAAAATGGAACTGCATTTTTAATTATAACCCCAGCCTTGAACAGCCAAGCTCCCCAGCCTTGAATAACCAAGCTACAAGGTCCTTGACTTTCAGAAGAGCTTTCAGATGACTTCTCCTCTGTGCGTAGTACCCTCCCAGCAGTGAAGAGAGGGTAGGCAGATACCTCAGGTCTAGCACTGACAGGAGTTATGAATGCTTATAAATGTCCCTAACTTTTGGAACAGGGAACTACCCTTACTTGAACCTTTTTTACAGATCATGTGTATAACTCCAAATACCAGCTTCAAACTATCCGCCATGGCCTCATGACTGCTACTTTAGGAACCTTTGGCCAGGGACATCCATAAATACAGCAGTAACAGAGGAGTTTATTTTTTAGTGGATCTGAATGCCAGATCAGTAAAGTCTGGGCTGTGCAGAATTATTGTCTTAGTATAAATACTAGGTTGCTGATGTCATGTTGACTTGAAACCTTGATTTGTATCTTTATAGTTTATTTCTTTTTCATTACAGGTAAAAGCTGTATTAGTGGAAATAAATGTTGTAGCAATATAGTCATGTTCAATTTAAGGATTACGTACTGCTTAAATTTTATATAGTTGAAAAAAAGTTTATCTAATAGGCATGCCTTACTAGATGTGATGAGAATAGTACCACAATTTACTCGGGTTTTCATTATTATCCTCTGGTGTATATCTACCTTGCAGATTTTGCCCCAGAATCTGGGAGACTAAATCAGTCAGCAAGCGCTGATGATAGGAGTAACCATGCAAACAGAGAACTGAAATGGCAGAGGATTGTCAATCAGTTTCTAAATCATTAAATTCTCTGTCGTCAGCTTGCTAGCACTGTTGAAAAGACAGTAAGCAAGACAGGGAAGTTAGTCTTCTGATCATTGAGAGGAAGCCGCAAACCTTTTATGTTTAAATACAACCAGTAGTTTCTCTCTCCACTAGCCCCACAGTCCAGGAAACAAGTATTGCAGGATTAATCCATTATATCAGAAATTTTCTTCCTGTGGAAATGATGAAAAAACACCTGGCACCTCTCTTTGCAGTCTGATGCTACCAGCAGGAGAGGAAGTTATGGTGGAGAGTCACTGGAAAAATCATTCTCAGATGTATGTGCATATCTTAGACTTACACATCTACCTTAAGGTGCACAGGGCACCTGTACACAGAGCTAAGAGCTCTGAAACTCCTCTGACAGACATTTAACAGAGTGACTTTCTGACCTTGTGCTGTATCAGAACCATCTAGTTAAATATGTTAAAAAGAACTGTTGTTCTAAGACGGAAATGATGAGCTATAAGAAGAGGCAGTGTAGTGTGGTTTATCACAGAAAAGATACTTACTTCTAAGAACTTGCCATCTTAAGCTCAATAAGATAAATAATGCATTTAAAAGGCTTAGTTTAAGGAAGACAAAAGACAGAAAATTAATCAATGTACTAAACATCCAGCAAATTAATCTTTAATTTTTAAGTGTTTTGTACTGGAACATCATCACTGAGTTGGCTGGCCTGAGAGAAACTGAACAACTGTAAGCTTACCACAAGGAAGTAACCCTAAAAGATGCGTATAAGGACAGACTCTAAAATCACAGCTTAGGCAAGTTAGCGTTAGAAACTCTATTTAACTGGGGATAAGTGCTTTCTTGGGTAATCCAATACTGAGAGAGAAGATTAAAAACAAGAGTATCCCCGACATTTAAAACTTATGTTAAACACTATATCTGGAAGGATTGTTTGCTTTGGATTTTTGCAGGTTCCCGTAAAATGGAATTTAAGGGAAGTTCCTGGCATGAATCCTGTTTTGTTTGTCAGTATTGCCTGCAACCATTGGGTACAAAACCATTGATTACCAAAGACAATGAGAATTACTGTGTGCCCTGTTTTGAGAAGCAATTTGCTCACCATTGCTACTCTTGCAAAAAGGTAATTAAACATACAATGGAAAAGTTGCCCTAATGAGGCAATATTGCTTATGGGGGAAGGGGCTGGAACATTTGAAATGTCTGGTGGACTAAGAGTAAGAGCAGAGTCTTCCTTTTGACATCAGACACTGAAAGCCAACTGTGACAATGTCTGCTGTCCCTGTAGTTAATATTAATCTAAGCCTGAATATATCTGAAATAAATTTATTGACCAAAACAAATATTTTAGGGTTCTTTTGTTATTGATTATGATTTTTATCAAAGACTGAATTTTTCACTGATAGTTATGTAAAACCCTTCTTGCCTGGTAATCTCTGATTTTGCCTTTATAAACATACGTCCCTTTCCAACATTTTTCAGATATATTCACATGCATAATAAGACACCTAAGCTGAGCAAGACATTCACAGTATTGCCTGCTTTTTTTCTTGAAATGTATCAGGAAATAATTAGATTAAGTAATATCCAATTGTGATAATACTAGCCAAGAGTCCCACTGTTTCAATATACCCTGTGGGTACCAGAAAGCTTGATTTCAAATAAGTATTTCTTTGTTCCCCCAAATACAAATAAATCAGTTCATCCCTCCATTAGTTTCTCATGTTTTAAAATTGTCTCTGGTTGATGGAAACACTGTTCTCTAGGGAAAGGTTTTAAGCTGCTTTTTATAAGACAATTTCACTTATTCTTTAGTACTTGTGTCACTCTGAAAGCAAGAAATTTTTTTTCACTTCATTAAATCACTCATTATTTCTGTAGTTATTTAGTGTTTATCTGTAAACCTCTACCTCTTACAAAAGCTTTTAATTTAAGAAAAACCTACTGCCTTTTTCTTAAGCAGTTAAACTTTAGAAAGTACTTTTATATATTCCCATGTCTCTATAGTTAGTCTTTAATTTGCATTAAATGATCACATGGCAAATAAAGTAATTCTGTTCTATGTTTATTAGAGGCATTGAGTTTGGCAGCATTTAGGTGAAATAATCAGGATCTTATTCTTAAAAACTCTAGGAATGCAAAGGGTCCCTCTACATAATAGCTAAACCAATTTTACTACTTAAACTTACATCAGTTCCCGTAAATAAAAATTGAGTCCAAAGAGTTTAAACTGCCGAAATGGAGTCCTGAATTTTGTGCCAGAGATTTTGTAATTTTAATGGAAAAGCAAATGAGAGTTAGAAGTAGCCCAATACTGGAATGCTACAGGGATTGGGAACTGCTTAATACTTTTTTATTGCCTGACATCACACAGTATTATTTTTCATTTGCATAAAACTGTATTCCCTAGGGAAATTTGATGGTGCCATTACTTTTACTTAACTAACTTTCTCCAACTTTTTCTCCTCCTGTTGTAACTGTATTCATTCATTCATTCACTCATTCATTCACTGTCATGCATGTAACACTATCTTACAGCTCATCTTCATCTCTACAGAAATTTCTCTTTACAGTCTCTCACAACTTCTGTGAAACTAACTCTTTACCACAAATATGGAAGCCATAGAGCAACTGGAAATTTTCCACTTCAGAGATAACCAGTGGAAAGCTGTGAGTGAGTCTCAGGGAATGAGAAGTTTGATGACATTGATAAACACCATTTTATCTTCTTCTGACAGTGTAGATCTTCTTTCTTCTCACTTCTTCCTACTTAAATTACTGTTTCAGCTATGAGACAGCAAAATGCCAGTTCCATCTGGGGATTAGCCATAATCTCAGCATTGGTTCTCTCATCCACTGTCCATCACTGAGAATTGCTCTTCTGACAGCATGCCTGATGCTAAGCCTTTATCCACATGTATAATAGAAAAAAATTGTAAGAGGCTAACCTGTTTATTACAAACCATGTGGTTATCCTGTGATAGAAAATTGAGAATAACAAAACTGTGGCATGTTCAGATCAACTGCAGTTGGTGAAGTTGATATTCCAGATGAAAAGCCATTGATGTGACCACACTCTCTTCTGATCTTCTTATGGGAAGAGAGAAAACAAGTGCACGGATTTATGAAGGATTGGATAACTCTTCACGATTCACATCTTTGTTTCATTCCTCTGTCCTTGTTTGTCAATACATTAGGTAATAACTTCTGGTGGAGTGACCTACCATGACCAGCCTTGGCATAAAGAATGCTTTGTGTGTGCTGGGTGTAAAACCCAGCTGTGTGGACAAAGGTTTATTTCCAAAGATGACTATCCATACTGTGTAGACTGTTTCAGCAAATTGTATGCTAAGAAGTGTGCTGCTTGCAAGGAACCTATTACAGGTGAGTCTTATCTTCTAGAGGGGCCTAGACACTGATGACTCAACACTCTCCTCTCAAACCAGACCTTTACTTGAGAAAACAGCGTTAAAAATAGTCCCATTATATTGAAAGACTGAAGGAGTTAACTGCTAGGGAGACACTCTCTCCATCCCATGTAATGTATATTGCTAGGACATACTGATCACACGTGTTCCCTAACTGCCAAGGAGTTGTTTTATGTGCCAAAAGGAGTTCCTCCATTGTTTGGTTTACTGCTTTCTGCACTAAAATTCATCCTTAAGAATACAAGAAAAGGCACTTTTCGGGTCTTCCCAGGACAGCATGCACAAGTCCCTCATTTCTTCAGCCCTGTCTTTAAATGGAAATGTGATCAAGAGGGACACAAACTAACTGCCTGCTGGTAAGGTACACTTGTCAAATTTGAAAGCTTGCCAAATGCAACAAAGCTCTATTGCATCCATCCTTGTCTATTTGGATAATTTATAATTAGACATATATGTCACTAGTCTATGATAACCGAAGTTTTCTGAAAGCATTTGCTGTTGTTCTACATTGTAATTCTATTATGTGTGGACTCAGTTGTTGAAAAATACTGTCTGACTGTTACAGGTGCAAGCAGCATATGTAAGAGGAAAATGAAAATTATAGATACTCAGTCAAACAGGAATAATTTTACAAAAAGAAACCTCAAAAAACTCCAAACTCAACTCTCCACCCCTGGTATTTTATTTCAGATACCCACGCTTGGAACTCTATGATATGCTAATTTCCAAAAGACTACATCTTGAAGAAACCTAGGTGGAAATAAATAAATTTCACTCAGTGTGTTATAGAAACTGTACATATCAACACATTGCAAATAATTTTCCTAAGAGTTTGTTGGGAAGATCAGCAAACTTGAATGGACATTCTGATAAACACATTCAGTTCTGAGTTTAGAATGGGAAATGAAAACAAGCGACTTGTGGCTTTGCTTAAAATATTTCTCACTTTATTTAATTTTCAAGTTTTCTTCAATTCAGCCAACAAAGGATATTCCAAATTATGGGGTTTTGTTAATTTATTTTTTTGCTATATAAATGAGAACCTGAACACACTTCAGAAAACAATTTGTTGCATTTCTGAACTATGTCCAGAAATACTGGATTCACAATTTCTGTCTCATAATCTCTTTCAGCGCTTGGAGGTGCCAAATTTATTTCATTTGAAGAGCACCAATGGCATGGGGAATGCTTCAACTGCGCAAAATGCTCTGTCTCACTGGTGGGCCAGGGATTCCTCACTCGGCAGGATGATGTTCTTTGTCATGAATGTGGCTCTGCTTCATAGTTCTGTGGAGAGCTGTACAGCTGCATTACTCACGCTCTATAACAATGTACTTCATTACTCTGCAGTAAGAAAACCATATAAAAGATATTCAGTCATTCAAGTAACTTTCCAACAGCACTTTAATTCTATCATAGTTCTCAATTGCTTATAAAAAAAAAATTTAAACAGCCCCATACTGGCTAGGGAAATAATGCAGAAAAATTCATATATATTTTAAATCTAACTGCAGTGTGTTTCTTCTTGTAACACACTGCACTCTGCTGTTAGAAGCTTAAAAATTTACATTTCATCTCCTGTGAACCAAGGAGGATTGTGAAAAGTCTACATGGCATATGATTAATGATGAGGCATTAGCACTGCTTCACAGATGCAGACCTTGGTGTGGAAAGCTGGGCACATGCATTTTTCTACTGGATAGGGCCAGATAAAGGAAAGAAAAGGTCATTTTTCCTCTTCTTACTGAGGTTGCTTCTCAAAAACACAGTCTTTAGTCATAAAAAAACCTGAGTGACACGTCCTTTCCCAAAATTGGTTAACTATATTTAAGTTTTCAAGCAGAACTGCTTTAGAACACAAATAAACCCATATTTTGAGCTACTATAAAAGGTGAGGATTGCCCAAGGTTGTATAGTGCTGATGTACACTTTCCCACAGCTAATATGCCATAAGACTGTCTCCATTGTCTTCACTAGACCATCAAATACACATGTAAAGCATGTATTTTTATTAGTAGCCACATGAGCCAGCTCCTACTGGTCTCTTTAACCTTGTGGTTCCACCCCCACCCCCCCTACCCCATTTGCCAGCAATCAAAGCATTGTTAATGGCCTTACCATTTCCACCCTGCTAAGTCTTTGATTAACAGTCTACCCCTTTTCTTGTAAATGTCTGCTTGTCTATAGCAGGCTATAAGCTCTTCAGAACCAATACCCAATTCATTTTGCCATGTGTCACATGCATTTGCCAATATTATGTCACGAACTGGTCATGTTGTCAGTCCTCGCTTGTTATACAGGGTTTTCATTTCTAGGTAGTTGGCTTTGAGAAGGTTGTACCTGCTTGCTGAGCTTCAGTGCTCAAGTGTCTATTATTAAAGGTCATCTAGAGCTGAGTTACAAGCATTTATCTTATTCCTTCTTCCATACTGTATGTCACAGTGGCCTAATTCACATTACAGCATCTTTACTGGCCTGTTGTGAGCAGTGCAGTGATATTAAACACTCAGCACTGATTTAGTCCTTATCCCACACATCTTTGAGTCATACATTCACCTTCAGACTCTGATCTTAAGTGCATAGAGTTATTTGGCTAACTCGAGTGGCCTTTATTCATTCTGAAGCCAGCCATTATTTTAGCTAGAAAAGTGAAAAAAAAAGAAAAAGAAAAAGAAAAAACAAAAATACGTGTGTGCATACCTAAGCCAGGGCTGAACTGCAGTGGCATAAAGTCAATATGGATAATGACTGACCAACAAGTACATAGTGGTCTGTTTTCCAGTCAATAAAATATTGATTGTTTGCTCTACATGGTGTCCATTATTGGTTTTCAGTTTCTTCCTTCATGGCAGCTTTTACTGCAGTATAGAGTTTGATTAGTTTATGTCTTTTCATTTTATCCTAGCTGCTTCCTTTTCTATTCTCTCATTTCACATGGCTGATATAGGCTCTTAGTAAGACTTGGATTTCCATAAATAGAAATATTCTTCATTGCCTTAAATATATATATACACAAGCATATAATGGTTCATAGTTACGTATGATGTTCTAAAAACGCACACTGATTTATCAGAAATTAGTCCACTAGTAAATGTTAATTGTCTTAAATTTCCAAATGAAAATGATAAATCACCAGATGCAGACTTCTCTGTGTATGTCTTTTGTTTGTGTTGTGTGAAATAACATTCAGCAAACTGCAGGAATGCAGTTTGGGGCCCTTATTCAGTCTTGTCTTCCAGCTTAATTAAAAACTGACGCAAGAATTACCAGGCAGCATCCTAAGACATGGCAGAGTCACAGGTCAGAGTCACTGATCATAATCATGATCATTATCATGATCCAGCCTTATCTTCCAGCCTTAACATTTAGGAAAATGAAATTCTTCTCTGACTCACGAACTAATACTATTTTTAGAAATACCAACTGACTTATTTATTTCTCCTGCAGTAAATACACTACAGTAAAATCTGAAACTGAACATTTTCACTTCAGAGTAATAATAAGAAATAAATGTGATTGCTATAAATAGTTTGAATAAAAGTTATATTAGATAAAAGATTGATATTTGCTAGTCTCTATCACCAGCTACCAATGCCTAAACATAAATACAGTAGCATTCTTGTGGTGGGTTGACCCTGACTGGTTGCCAGGTGCCCAACAAACCTGTCCTATCACTCTCCTCCTCAGCTGGACAGGGGAGAGAAAATACAATGGAAGACTCATGGGTTGAGAAAAGAACAGGGACGGATCACTCACCAATTACCGTCACAAGCTAAGCAGACGCAACTTGGGGAAATTAGTTTAATTTATTTCCAATCAAACCACAATAGGATAATGAGAAATAAACAAACTTCAGGGGATGGAAGTTTGAGAGATTTGGGTTTTAAGTAATTTTTTTTTTTAACATCATTCTACTGTTCTATTTAAAACATATATCTAGTTCTTCCCTGTGTATTAGCTGCCCAGCTTTAAGATAATCACATTGCTTTTGTTGTGGTCAAGCTCAATTATCCTAAGGTGCAGTGATGTCTCTAATGCCCTGATCACACCTCTGCTGTACTGGGGGACTGGGACTGGGAGGGAGGCTGGCATTTGGGACTAATTTCTGAAGAGTGAAGTAGGTGCCCTATCACCTCCCTCAGTGCACACAGCCAAAGTTTAAGTTCTTTGACCATTGCCTAATTGGTAGAGAACTCCCAGAGATAACATGCTTAAAATAGGAAGACAAGTCCTGCAGCATTGTTACCAAGTGCCCCTTCTCTACCTATATTTCTGATTGTCATGTTTTTCGTTCTGAGACAAGCTCATGTACTGAGAGCAAAGTATCAACCTTTTCCTGGACTACTACTTTTAAAATCCAGGCATGTTTTCAGTAGATGTTGTAGCAGGAAACTCAGCAATAGCAACACTGGAACCCAGGACCACTTCCCTGCAGTTCACAGGCAGAGGCACATGCTCCAGACTCATGACTTGTGACCAAGATGAAACCTAGACATCCTCCATTTTCTCTCCTTGCTCTCTGATTTTCCGGAAAGAAAATCTGTCTGTCTACACTGGGGAAGATCTAGGGCATTGTCTGGCTATATCAGTGAAATGGGTGTCACATCACAGTGTAGTTTTTCTGCAGTATCTCAGCACATGCAATGTCAACTGCTTCTTGTACACTACCAGTGGATATCATTTCAGGCCTTCCTCATGGTGAGAGTGGCTCAGTGCAACCACAGGAGCATTAGAAGGGGAGTGGTGAGGTTTTGCAAGGCCTTCTGGACCTGTGGTTTCAAAGACTTCATGGACCCCACCACAAGAGGCGAGGTACCTCTGGTCAAAGTTTTTATGAATCTTACTTGATTTAATCGAATGGATGTAGAGTTATTTATTGTGGTTTAGGAAGACATGCAAAAAAAGAGTGACATTTATACAATAACAGATATCAATAGCTGAAGGAAAGTAATGTTAAATGGCTGCCTAAGTGAAACCTGGGAGATCATTTCTGTAAACAAAAAAAGTTGGATGGGATTCAAGCCTATAGCCAGAACAAACTTGTTTACCAATCAGGCAGGAATGCTGCAATAAATCCTCTACATTCTTGTTAATAACATCTCAGAGAAAACATTTGTGTGCGTGTGCATTCTTGTTCACCCTCAAACTGCCAAAACCTGACCGAGTCACAGGAAACCTGGCAACTTAAGCCAAAGTACAAAACATAGTTATAGTTTACTATTTCTGTACATAAGTTTCAGTTCATCATATTCAGAAGTACCAGGTACAAGTGCTTTGATACCAAAAGAGTACAGATAAGACTTCTGGAGGACAGACATGGTTGCACACAGGGATGTAACACACGGATGTTATCCACTTGGCAATACGAGGCTGCAGTGGTTGAGACATACTAGATTTGGCCTGAAACATTAAGCTTTTCATAGCTTGTTAGAGAGAACATTTGTCCAATATTGTCAATTTAAACACTCCTAGACTTTCATCCTGCATTTTTCAACCAAGTCCTTACTGGGGCTCCTTGAAGGTATGGCCAGGCAAGAGCATTTCTACAGCAAAATCACACAGGCATGCATAATGGCTAGTAAATACAGCCCATAAGAACCTGAATTTGCTCTACAAAAACTAGTTCAATGTCAGAATAACAATTATTGTACAGGATTACATCCAAGCTAATACATTGTATCTCTATCTTAAGTAGAATTCGATATCTGGTTTTATCAACTTGTGCCTCTGCTGTCCTCTCTTAAGACTGCAAGCGCTCACCTGATGCACTGCAGATTTGTTTTAGCACTGACTGAATTGCTAAGTTACTGCACAAAAGAAGCTGCACTACCACCACATCTCTGAAAAATGGGAGCCACAAGTCCCTTTCATGTGAGGCTTTGAGAATGAATCACTTAAAGTGATTCAGCTTAAAGTACTTTTATAGCAAAGGCATACCTCAGGTAGCCATATCCATGTTGTTCCTGGATGAATATCCTCATTTGAACATCTCTATCTTCACCTTAGACTTTGGATCAGATTTTGCTGGACTAATTATCAAATAAATAAAATTTTAAAATTTCTTCCATCTGAGCACAGCTTCCCTGGATTTAAAAAAAACATACAGTGCAAAATAATGTAAACAGTTTATCCAGTTCTGCTGAATTACATTTTTTTTTGTTGGTTTTGATTCCCAAAATAAAAAGAAATGACTACTTACTTCTTGAGAACAAGCTCTTTACTTATAAAAAAAGCAAATCAAGCCCTTAATTAAACATTTTCATTGGAAGGACAGCAATCGGAGGAGAAATTTCTGGCTATAAAAACAGATGGCTGTAAAAGGCTACTAATATGAAAAATAGAATTTACCTCAAATAACAGGAAAATTGGTAACAAATTTGTAACAGGAATGGTAGCCTAGCATGTACTTTGTGAGCCAGTGACAGAGGGCCAAGCTCAGGACACCAGTCTCCTGTTGGAGGACAGCCGGTTCTCATACAACAGCCTTGGAGAAGTGACAAGTTGGGTGACCCTAACTTCAGATTCCAATGTTTTTAAATGTTTGGATTTCTTTAACCTTTAACTCTTTAATTTCCTGGCTTTCTCACAATAGTCATCTTATTCCTTGTTTGCTATAAAATCTGTATTGTAATCTTAACTATTAACTCACTGGAAAGTAAACCCACTCTGACAGATTTCAAGGGGAGTTGTTCAAGTTAGTTACCAACATCTTCAATTTAAAGTGTGCTTTTTCACTTGCCTATAAAATACTGTCAAAGTTAAATGCTTTGAACTAGGCTCTGTGCCAAACTTTCTTTCTTATGCCAGTTCCTGCTTTCTTCTTTCACTTTTTCCTTTTCATCTGCAGAAGATTTCAGTCAAAACCATCTTATGTTTCACAAAACAAAACACAAGAAAAAAGATAACGTTTGCCCTGTACTAAAGAGCCCTGAACCTTTTAATTGAGGAGTTTAGGTGCTTCACTTGATTTTGGAGCCTAATTGACAACAGAAAGGAAAAATTTCTCTCATGGAGATGTCTCCTACCATCCCAACAAAAATCTACTTGTCCCAGTTACATTTCTTCTGCGTTAAAGAATGGCAGACACATTTTCAAGAGGGCAAATTTGTGGTCCACATGTGCTCAGTGACAACCACTTGTAAGATTTTATGTTGGGTATATGTTTCAGTTCCTCAGCTGTAAAACGGAGATAACTCCCCATCTTGGAGCAATCAGGTTAGATAATTGTAGAAACTGATCCATCTAAAGCACTGTCATAGCAGACTGCTGATGAGCAAGCCAATGAGGCCAACTTCTGAGTAAAGCTCCCAATGCTGTCTTCAGAAGAGCTTTCAGCATGGAGCCACATAGCGAGCAGTGCTAAGAGTCCCAGATGCAGGACAGTGCTCACTATGTGAGCATGATCCACTCTGCATGGACAACAGGGAATGGGCTCCCTGGGAAAAAAATCATCATGGGCTGTTTTGCCTAAGGTCTGTGCTATGCAGGAGCAGTAAGGGTGCCATGGAGGTAGCTCTAATTCCAGTGTTTCCTCACTGGGATCAGAGACAAGCTCTGAAGTCTAACCCAAATTAGCCAGGATTAGTCATGGTTATTTTCATTTAATATTTTTGGCAACCTGCTAAAGCCCAAAAGGCTTTTCAAAAGAGGGCTTTAGTGGGATTTCTGCCCTCTGCCCTTGCCAAGGAGGGAGCAGAGGGATGGCTGTGGCACCCAAGCAGCCCTTCCCACCAGACCCCACTAGACAGCATGGCATGGTGGTCTCCTGGCCGATGGCCACTCCAATGCAAACCTGACACTGACCACAAAACTTGACAAATCCTTACAATTACATGAATTCAGTCAAGTTTCCCTCACTTCTGAGGCACGGATGTGCCCTGTGGGCTCTGGCTCACTGTATGTTAAAGTCCACTGCCTCAGATATGCAGTGACACTTATTTTTTTGATTGATTAATTAATGCTCATCTGCTCCTCCTGCTGATGTGCTGCTCTCAGGCACAGAGATGGGAAGAGTGCACTGCTGCCTCTCTCCCGCTAAGTGACCCCCACTGAATTCCACAGACCTGTTTCTGGAAGACGGAGATTTTCTGTTAGAAAGCAAACAGGGCTTTTGACTACAGAGAAAAAACTCAGTCAGAACATAAGGCTGTGATATTGCTCTTTATAGGCACCTAACTCATTCTCATTACTGAAATTCAAGTCACTCTGTGTGACCAAAAGCAATAGTCAAGGGCAGAAATTCAGCTGCAACTTCAGTCTGATCACTAAACGAGTAACAGAGACTTCCCAGAATCATTAAAGAGGAATTTAGGCTGAACAAGATTCCTGGCTTACTTCCCTTTTGCCCAGAATCTTAGGTAGTCTGCTGCATTTCTGGTATAGAAACAATTGCTGTTGTTTCCCCATGGGAGGGAAGCAAGGTCAGGTCCCTGTTCTACCATTCACACTTACTGGCTTACAGTGGGAGCATTCAGCAGGCTGGGATTTGCATTCTGTACCAGAGAACTTGCACCAAGGGAAGGTAGCTGGTAGGCACCTTAATGTCATATACCTCTTTTTTACCAGCTAAAACAAGAATATCCCACCTAGCATAACAGCATACGCTTTCTTTTCAAGCATGATATCCAACAGACAGTGCAATGGTAACGAAAGGCTAAACAGCCTGCCATCTGCAATGGGTGTGACAAAAAACTATATGCCCAACACTGGTGTTTGTTTCCAGCCACCTTACCTAGGTTTACAAAGTCAGAGTTGCAAAGACCTTCCTGTCCTGAGGAATCACAATAGGCTTCCTTTTAGGAGGCATAGAGAGGTTACATGTGCAGAAATCAGGATTCACAGAACCCATTGGGCTGAGTGGGAAGTGTCTAAATTATCCAAAAGAAAATACTGCTGGGAAAATTACAGGCTAAGTCACACCACTCACTTACAAACAATTAATTAAGGGGAGGAAAGCAATAAATGTCTCCCCACCCTGAAATTTAAAGTTTTGAAAACTCTACCAAGATACTTAAGCATTCCACTAAGAAAATAAGTCTTGGCAGAAGGATATTTGTACATTGCTACTCTTCTAGATGTGAGAGCTCAGCAGGGACCACGGTCAACAGGAATATAAAAAAACAGCTTCAACTCTCTTTATCCAATTTTGATTGAAGATTTAAACTTCCTCAAGAAGCTCCTGAGCACTGGTTATTTGTGCATTCTGGAATCAAGAAAAGTGCTGCATTTCTTCATGAAGAATTTTTCATGTTACATGGTATAATTAAATATTTGTTGGTTCAAACATGCAAGAAAAGCTCTAGTATACATAGGCATGTTGCTTAGCTGGAAAATCTGGCGCATTCATTTTCGGCTGCAGCAGAAGAAAACAGTCACTATGTAACTATATCAACTAGTCCCGAGTCAAACACTGGTTTGTTGGGATGCAGCTTTTCTAGTGGAAAGGCTGCTTCTGCAGACATTAAGATAACAGGGCAAGGGCATTGTTAGCTTCTCTCTTCTCAAGACTGCACTGCACTATGGACATCATGGTACAGATTCAGATGAGAGTTCCCCTCCAAAAACAATATAGAACTTGTTTCAGTGTGGTGGTACAGAGTCAGGATCATCAGTAATACCACTGTAATATTCAGAGCAATTCACTTCATTTTCTCAGAACTGTATATATGGGAAGAAAGAAATTGAGCTCATTCATAGATATTACCAATAACATGATGATTTCAAACACTGGCCTTGATGGGAACCATCTCTCCCCTGAGGAGCAGTACAGAAGTGGGTTTGCAGAGATGGTGCTGGACAGCCAGAGCCTGGGACAAAGGCAAGCCAAAGAGTGGTGGGTCACTTGACAGGGTTGAAAGTTTGTCATGGTCTACCTCTGATCAAATGACCCAAGATCTCCTTTTGCACCGTGTTCCCATAGGTGCTCTAGAGGTGGTGATTCATACATTTTATCACACAGCTGGGAAACCTTTCTAACATATCTACTTTCTGCTTCTTGTTCTATGTGGCCAGATGGGAATTTTAAAATTACATAGAATGTAAACAGTCAAGAATAACTCTGTCGATCTCTTCCAGGAGGAATTGTTGGGTTAAGAAGGATTACTTTAACTTTCTTGTATGATTGGATAAAACAGAAATAGATTGTCCTTCATAATATCCCTAGTGGGTACTAAGGTGGATATAACTAGTAACAGCTGGATTAAATCTTCCCAAATACAAGGGTATGGAGTAAGCAACAAAAGAAGGGTGTATTAACAGAAAAATAGCCCCAGTAATAACTAACAGAAGGAGGCAGAAAATAAATAAGACCTTTGTAGCTTGCTCCAGCTTTATTTATCAGAGTAATCTTGGTAAGTACTGAACCTGAAGCATATATGTAATTCCTCTGAATATCAAATATTAAACATGCAGACCATGTTCTAAGAGTGACAAGCATAGTAACAGAAAAGTGAAAGGGAGCAAATGAAATACAGGAAAATAACAGTAATGCATCAATCAGTATTAATGGCAGAACTTCCTTATATTAAAACGATGTAGCAGTTCAGTCATGGAAAGATGATGTCAAATCTAAAGATCTGCTACATAAATCAGTCAGGTATTAAAAGGAGGAATCTTTGGCCAAAATAAAATAAAACAAAATAAAATAAAATAAAATAAGAAAATTAATACCTCAAAAGCCAAGTCTTTTATCCTGTATAACTATCTTATTTTTCATTTTATTTTCTATTGTATTGTCACAACAGTACCTGGGCGACAAGTTAATGCAATAAAGTGCCATAAAAATTTTCAATGCATTTTTCCCTATAAATCATTGATGTATTTTCAGCATACTTCATATTTGCATCACTTAGGCCACATATAGTAGAATCTGTGTAGATGCCTATCATTATAATCCAGGCCAGCTAAGATTATTTTCACTTGATGAAAACATTTTGTGTTACCACACAGATTTCCTTATCTTGTTAACTGCAGAGGTAGGGAAGTGTGCGTGCACATTATTTCTCACTTGTCCCATAGCCTTCATAAACAAAAAAGGGAGTTTTCTTTGTTCTAGTGGATCTACAAAAAGCAAGTCCTTCAACTGTTTTTAGTCCTATGGTCAGCAGAAATAAGACAAAATTTTAAAGAGGCTACCTTACCCTATGGCCACACTCAGAGTTACAAACTCATTCCTCAGTGACATGGAAAATGTTCACAGTCCACCTTCTGTTTTGTTCATATGAGTCCATGATAAATTATCTACCTTGGAAGTTATGGGTGTAGTCTGTCACACAGTGTTTGCATTAGCTCAGAGATGAGCACACCCACCTTGACCAGGTCATACAATGTTTCCACAGGAGCCCCCTGCTGTCCTGCACATCAAGCTGGTGCTGAACAAGTCTTCCAGAGTGCATTCTCCAGTGAACTCAAAAACCTATTTTGTCAGATCACAAAAGAGAGGTGGCAGCTCTGACAGGTTTAATAGAAAACCAGAGCAAGTGGCTTTTATGCTTTTCACATCAGCCCTCAGGAATTACCAGAAGCTCACCTTTCATCATGAAGAAGCAGAAATGCTTCACTTGCCATTGTCCCTTACAAATTAAAAACTCACTAAAGAAAGCTGTTGAAAGGATGATCTATTAGAGTTGATTAAACATTATCTGCAATGCAGTAGTCTTCTCTCCTGCCACAGGAATTCATGTGTCAGTCTGGTCAGCTACGGTACCTCTCACAAAAAAAGGGCTCTTCACAGAGCCCATCACTTACATCCAGACAACTGCAGCCAACTGTCATTAAGCACACCACAAATTACATGCCACTTCCTTGGAAACAAGAAGTATTCAACGTGGCACCTTTGTTGTCATTCTACATTTCTGGGGTTGAAAGTCACCTCTCTTGAAACAGAGTTGCTTCGTGTTGCTACATGTTACTTGATGGTGTCACGTTAAGGGTAAGAGTGTGACTTTACCTTTCTTCCAAAGCACACTAAATTAGCCAGCAAGCTAGGCCACTATCCCAGAGAGAGACAGCCTGTCAGAGAAGGTCCATCACTGCAACACAACCTGAAGTTTTTCAACATGACATTGTGCAAAAGAGGAAAACTACAATATTTTTATTTCCCTACCAATTGCCATGCAAGCCAGTAGTTACTCATAGACACCAATACTACTTGATAAGTAAAACTCAGTAGCTTTAATGCCAAAATAAAATATAAAACCATTATGAACCGGGAGCTTGTGCTTTACATGAAGGTGAGGTCCTGCTAATATCAACTGGAGCACATCTCCTCTTTGAGACTGAACTCTTACTGACAGTCTGCCAGCACACCTAAGCTCTGTGCTTGTGTGTTCTGCTTGGGAAGGGAAAAATGCAGTTTGAGGACATCCGCAAAAACTGCAGACTTGTGGCCATGTCATGATGACTCCTCAAGGTCAAGGGAACTTCTATATTAGGCCTATCACTACTGGCTAGCTGGCCTGAGCTTATTTGTGAAGACATCAGGAGCAAATGCTCATTAATCAGTTTAACATCTGGGATGAGAGAGAGAATGCTTTATTAGGACCATCATAAGAGAGAAGTTGGAGATTTTTCTGACAATTATGTATTTAGAATTGGAGTTATGTTCACAAACACAATCCTTTAACTGGGATTTTTCTTTTTTTCATATCTGATACATTAGGCTTTTATTTTTAGATTCCAGAAGCACAAATCTTTATTTCATGATATTTGGCAGTCTTTCTGTACAGCACTTCACAGTGCTTTGGAAACATTAACCACATTTTAAAGGTACAGAATAGCAGCTAAATAAATTGCTTGACATATTTATAGTCATGCACAGTTGGGTAGAGGAGGGAAATGGGCATATAGATGAAAATGTTTACTCTGTGTTGAAACAAAAGTCTTACCTTTATAAAAGCAACATAAACAAAACCAAAACCTTTAGAAGCACGGTGCAAATAAGACAAAACACAAAGATACTGTTCTCTTAACCATGCAGACACATTTTAAGACACTTACTAGAACTGATATTGCTCAACTTTGCTAATGACCTAGATAACAGGAGAGAATGTACCCCAGCAAGCTGTGGACCATACTGAATTGTAAGGAGTAGTTCAGAGGGCTGAGTTGCCATTTAGAGAGTCTATACGGGCTGGAGAAATGGGCCAACAGAAACCTCATGAAATTCAACAATGGGGAATGCAGAATAGGCCAGAACAATCCCATGCATCAGTACAGATGAGAGTCCAGACTGTGGCTTTGTGGAAAAAGACCTGGGGGTCTTGGTGGACAACAAGCTGAACATGAGCCAGCAATACACCCTTGCATGGAAAGAGCTTGAGCACATCTTGGCCTGCATTAGGAAGACTGCTGCTAGCAGGTCAAGGGATGTGATGTTTGCCCTCACTTTAGCACCAGTGATACTGCATCCAGATGTTGGGGTGAAAAAAAAAAGTATTAATCTTTTCTAAACAGAATTTTTATGCATGTCGAGGAATGAGGGAGTGCAGATTATCGTGGCTGACTTGCTGAGTCAGCCTGTACTTCATCAGCTATGAAGTAACTCAGTGTTGCACAGCGACAGCAATTTGTGACCCTGACCAACCTCCACCCACAATTGCTATGGCATTAAGGAGACCTTTACACAGTGAGATAGCACACTTACATCTGTGGAGGGGAGCAAGAGATTCCTGCTGCTCTGGAGAGCTGTGCCTTGCTTCATTTGACTGAGCAGAAGAGGAAGCACATGGTCTGGAAGGGGCTCACATTGGAGCATGAGTGTAGTCACTAGAAAGGAAGACAGTCAAAACAGCATGGAAAAAACTTCAACTCCTTCCCTCTACACAAAGTAAAAAATGATAGTATCACATAATGGAATGATAGGCTAAGGGAGAAAATGCTTCAGAACTGGCGCAGAGTCTGGTCGGAGGTTGGTGACAAGTGGTGTTCCCCAGGGGTCAGTACTGGGTCCAGTCCTGTTCAATATATTCATCAATGACCTGGATGAAGAGATAGAGTGCATCCTCAGCAAGTTTGCTGATGATACAAAACTAGGTGACTGACACACCAGAAAGCTGTGAGGCTGTTCAGGGCGACCTGGACAGGCTGGAGAGCTGGGCGGAGAGAAACACGATGAAATTCAACAAAGGCAAGTGTAGGGTGCTGCACCTGGGGAGGAATAACCCCATGTAGCAGTACAGGTTAGGGGCTGACCTGCTGGAAAGCAGCTCTGTGGAAAGAGACCTGGGAGTCCTGGTGGACAACAGGATGACCATGAGCCAGCAATGTGCCCTTGTGGCCAAGAAGGCCAATGGCATCCTGGGGTGCATTAAGAGGGGTGTGGTCAGCAAATTGAGGGGGGATCTCCTTCTCTTCTACTCTGCCCTGGTGCAGAGGCATCTGGAGTACTGTGTCCAGTTCTGGGCTCCCCAGTTCAAGAGAGACAGGGAGCTGCTGGAGAGGGTGCAGAGAAGGGCTACTAAGATGATTAAGGGACAGGAACACCTCCCTTATGAAGAAAGGCTGAGGGACTTGGGTCTGTTTAGTCTGGAGAAGAGAAGGCTGAGGGGAGATCTTATCCACACTTATAAATACTTAAAGAGTGGATGTCAGGAAGATGGGGCCAGTCTTTTTTCTATGGTGCCCAGTGACAGGACAAGAGGGAATGGAAATAAACTTGAGCTCAGGAAGTTCCATTTGAACATGAGGAGGAACTTCTCTACTTTGAGGGTGGCAGAGCACTGGAACAGGCTGCCCAGAGAGTTGGTGGAGTCTCTGTCTCTGGAGACATTCAAAACCTGCCTGGATGCCTTCCTGTGTAACCTGCTCTATGTGTCCCTGATCTGGCAGGGAGGTTGGACTAGATGATCTCCAGAGGTCCCTTCCAACCCTACCATTATGTGATGCTGTGTAATTCTGTAAAATAAGAATGGGATAGAGACCTGCAACCCAAGCCCAAAAGACTGATTTGAAAAGACATTTCCTAGGTACAAAATCAATAACAATTTCATGTAATTAGCTCATTCTTTCAAAAAGAAAAGAAAAAAAAACACAAAACTCATTGCTACTTACCACCAACACTCCCTCAAATCCATCTAAAAGGAGAAAATACATTAGGAACTTCCAACAGCAGAGTTTGCTGTGGGACAGGAGAGGAGAGCAGAGCAGAGCCCACCACCAACAGAAGTGGTCAGTGACACTTGGCTACACCTGTGTCTGCAGATGCCTTTCTAGGGTATACTACTGAACAACTGCATCAACAGCTGCTTCAAGACCAGCAAAATGGTAGCTCTTTGTTTTTCCTCCTCCTTCTCCTTCTACCAGACCAGTTTGTTTCTTCTTTCTTTTTTCTGAAATGTGATAATAGCCACAAAAGGAGTAAAACTGTTCAAGTACAAAGACCTTTACATGCTCACAATCAGCAGCACAAAATGGTCAGAGATTAGACTGCTTCATCCCAGAGTTTGTATAATCTTTATAGCTACTGAGACTCAGAACCAAATCTGTTAGATTAGCTGTCCAGTTAAGATCCTCTCTTTTCCCCCATTTGTTGATTTAGGATTTACCAGAATAGCAGGGGGAAGGGAAGGGAAGGGAAGGGAAGGGAAGGGAAGGGAAGGGAAGAGAAGAATTACTTTACTTCTTTTGGTCAGCCAGACAAAGCTAAACATGCTGTCACAGCACTAATGATGGCAGTGCACTATTAATCTAACCCTTGAGAAGTTTCAAAACTTGTTAGTAAATAGTTACTTAAAAATAAACAGGGGCTACTGTATATGTTCCTAAAAAGAAAGTACAAGATTATTTTCTGTAAAGAGTATTCATCCAAACATCAACAAGTATTAATCAAATTAATTGTAATATCCTGGTAATATTTATTTTCATTTCAAAATAAGGGGCAAATAGTTTGCTTTTCATTTGTCCCAGAGTACAACAAATGCTTTTTACATGGACGTGCTGTGCAAGAGCATTGACAGGTGAGATTTTGGGTTTGAAGATATTACTATCCCTCTATTTGAATGTCCATCTCTCTGCTTGTGGTTACCAGAGCTATACTGAAAGCATCCTGGACGGGGTGGAGAGATTTATTCTAAGAGACTATACTATGATCTGGGAGCACCACAGCAATGTTCTCCAGAACCTTCCTTTTATGTCCTCTGCTGTGCCCCAAACTCACATTACTATAGGAAAGCTTTGACAAATCAATGAATGTCACACAACATTCTGCTTACAGACAGGATTAATCATTTCCTTCAGTAGCTTATTCCAGATCCATCTCAGAGGCAGCAGCCTCCAACCTCAGACATTTAATTAGGCCAACCTGGGGCTGATTCTTTCATGAGAATCCATTGAGAAAGACAGGAGTACATGACCCTCAGCAAGCTATGCGCAAAGCCCAGGTTTTGAGAAATGGCTTCTGTGTGGTCAGCCCAGATGTGCTCAGTTTTCTGCCAGACAGCCTGACTCTGACCCAGATTAATCATTCTACATATGCTTTTGGTCATATACAATAAGTGTGAACGTGCTAGCAGCTGTCTTATGACCCTCTTTTATAGATGGTATTAGACCTCGCAGGCTGGTGTATTACTTTCCCATACTTTTTAAAAACTTTTGCTCCTATATATGTTTTTGAATCTTGTCAGGTGCCATTCAGTTCAGCCACACATTTAAACTCACAGGGTTAAAATTGCTAGTATACCACTAACCTCTAAACCAGATCATGAAAACTGCTCTGTGCTGAACTTAACCTACAGTCTCTTGTCTCCAAAACACTTGCTTGTATACATATATACACATGCTCAATGTAGAGTCACTGCATTTTCAAGAGCTGCTGCTGCAAAGCTAACTCGGCCAACATCTTCTAAAACCATAGTTGCACCCTTTGAGACCAAAAATTTCCTTAACACCATTGATAAAGCTGAAGCTGTGCTAGTTGGTGCCCATTAATATGGACATTTCTTTCTTCCATGTTTAAAGTTTTTTTGGTTTATTTCTGATATATAAGGGTCAGCCTTGTCTTCTATGTGTACAGTGAAAAGCTTACCCTGAATGGGACCTCAAAGTTCTACTCCAGCATACTTAGAATAACCTTTCAGACAGTGATTCAGCAAGGCAATGTAACTATCTGGATTTATTTGATCTGTATCTTTGAAATAAACAGTTGAGCTGCCTGTCTCAGAAAGAAAATAAAGTACTTGAACTCTTGCCTTGGTCCTAATTTAGAGTTCTGTTTGCATGTTTGTTTTAGCATCTTCTGGGAACATTCTGTCTCCTCAAGAGCTATTCCACCAACATAGAAACACAATTTGATTGAAGGTTTTTTCACAGGCTTTGTCAACTTAATTTTCTCTTAAAAATGCAAAATGCAAGCATATAAATTATGCTTGGCATCATAAACGCATATGGCCATAAATAGAAAATCTCGGCAACTGTTATGCTGCTACTATATGTGAATACAGTATTTGGCTGTTAAATGCAATGTCAGCTAGAGATTTTTTTAGAAAAGCTGAAAGAAGTCCAGTTTCCACCCCCCTAATCATTTTCTCCAAACTACCTAAATGTCTGTGAGACATAATAAGTGCAAGACCACATTTTTATGGACTTCTCATTTCTGTATGTTTGAGTGTTAATCATGCCTCATTGAACTTAATGGTATTCTACCTTCTTAAATTACATCTACAGAAAGGCAAAGGGAGCAGTTCTCTGGGTTTTGATAGTCTGATCAGTAGGCAGAGAATCAACTTAAAGCAAGTTCAGTGAGCTGTAGCATTAGAGTCATATCAGAGTACTTTATAGCATGCAAGAAGTTTGTCCTTGTTGCCATCATGGACACAGCAAATGTCTGCCAGGACTGGAAGCACTGTTCTGCATACATTAACCTATTTGTCACATTGCAGAATCACATAAAGCCTCACTGTAGGGTGAGTCAGTTGTACAAACACAGGGAAGAAAACAATTCATTACCAAAGCCTTAAACCTTAGTCAAGAGGCTGCTTGTGAGAACCAAAATGGGATGGAAGTACAATAGGAGTGACTGAAGAGTGGGGCAGGCTACAAAGTAAATCCATTTTGGACCACCATAGCATGTTTGCATTGGATGTTCTCAGGTGTCATCCTCAGTGTAATCTCAATGATCACAATCTGACAATATGAGACATTTGCTTTGCAGCTATGCTAGCCCCAGAGGCTGATTTTCTACACTAGCTCAGTATGTTAATATAGTAGTAAATATATTTGTGTTGAGAAATGTTAATTAAATGCACTTGACATAGGAGAAATTCTGTGCTCAGCAATCTGTTGATATAATGAAACTGCAAGGGATTTAGACCAAGCACGTGACTTTCATGTTGACTTGCCACCAAATAAGCTTGTCTTCCCCTCTGTCTCATTAGATAAGATAACCTGAGTGAATGATCCATGCTTGTTCACCTCTTTACTCTCTTGGTGGAAATAAGCCAGTCACGCTTCTTTTAGCTTTGTAGGTCTGAGGACTGCAACAGCTGACAGAACCAGCTGTTCTCCATTCCTCTCTTCTCATAGTTTTTTCCTGGCAAAGCATCTAATTAAGTTTTGCTTGGATGCAGGTTATGTAGTATTGACTAAACAAGGCCATGCATTTACTAAAGCAAAGGAAAAATCACACTGTCTGTTTGGATCATACTGCTTAAATCACAGCTTGGAGTCATCACTACATCCCATGTAAAACTGCAGAGAAATAAACATCTGCAGCCTGGTGGACAATGGAACTAACACTAAGAAGTACATAAACTTAGCAAAAATAAAGCAATATATTGGAAAAGTGGATGAGAAAAATGGATTCTCAGTGGCTGCAAGCATTCACCAAAGGAAAGGCTGGACTAAATCATCATCACAATAATTTTTAAAGTCTCCTGTGGTTTATCCTGTGATTACCAGGACAGTAAGTCCAGTGTGTCTCTCATTAAGCCAATAGCCCAGATGTCTGGGAACAAGAGCAGAAAAGCTCTAAAGCAGGCAACGGAACATGTTTTAACTGAAATCTGACAGAGTGTTGCTAGTACACTGGAAAAGGCCTTTTCTAGAGCCAATAGGATCAACTCACAGTTTGGCACCTAGAGATCTGGCAGTCTCATCATAAAGAAAATAAGAATAAGGGGGAACAAAACCCTGCTAAAATACAGTAGTATATTTATAATAAAATATAAGTTCCATGTTTTTCCCCATCGAAGTCTGATAAAATTAAGGCTTTTCTGGTATGCAGGGAAATAACATAAAACAAAACAAAAATGTAGGAAATGGTAACAATAGAAAAATAACTATTAGAAAATGGTGACTGTTGCCTGAAAATTAAAAAAAAGTTTCATATACTCAAGGAGAAAATATGTAAGACAAGAATAACCAAGGTTCAGGTAAGACTTACAGAGACAATTGATGTTCAGTTTATGTTAAAATTAATGAAAACCAATTTCAAGCCACTCATTCAGAGAGTTGTACCTTTTAGCCTACAATGGCATTTCTTCTTATTTAAGTAGAGGAGTTCTATTATAAAGCTTCAAATCAAAGATGCAACAAAATGCAATAATAAAAATGTATTCTAAATACATGTGAGCTAAAATGAAAAAGAATTCTTTATGTCCTTTTTATGTAAGAACTTTTGTTCCCGCCAGTAAGTGTTTTCCCAGCTTCTTAAGTGGATTCTAATTCTGGAGTGGGATAATATCATTCCTGCACATTTCAACCCTATCCAAACACTGTTAGTTTGGGCAACAAAACAAGGCTTTTATTGTCACCACCTTTCCAGGGAAAGGCTTAAGTAGAACACAAAATCTCATTTCAGTCAATCAACCTGTTCTGTACCTTATTCAGCTCTACTGAACAAATGCACAACCTTCCAGATGACATGGGCTTCCTAAAAAGTTCAGACGAATTGAAGAATAATGCAGTTTAGTTGTATCAAATGTAGCAGACTATATTAAATACTTTCAACTAAACACTTTCAACATAAAGCTTTGATTTTCCACAATAGTTCTCTGTCCCTCCCCTTACTTCTTCCAGCCTCAGCTGAATTGCTCCCAGTTGCTCTTCTGCTTCCTATAACTGACCATCCTTCATTTCTTCTGTAACTTTTTGCAATACTCTCCAAATGATATACAAGCCACCTTCCAAACAGCTGTTAACAAACTTCAGAGCTAGATTATTTCAATGCACGTGAAACATCCAGTTGCCAAACTGGCTTTCTTTTTTAAACCATCTGTGCAACAGGCAGAAATCACATTTCGGAAGATAGTTTGTAGAAGTTGCATTGGTTTTAGAGTTCAGTGCTGTAAATGATTGGATGTTTAGCTGCTGTGATTATGGAGTTCCACCTTGCCACACCTCAGCTTTTTTTTGTTCTTGGGAACAAACATGCATTAGAACAGATCTAAAACTTACACTAATTTCCAGCAAGTTCTTTTTGGCAATCTAAGGTTGCAATCACCGCTATTACTTGTAGGTCTACAGATGACCTCTGGAGAACTTCCAAGAGGTCTCCTTCACCAATAACTTGGCACTTATGCAAGTGCCCTAGGAAGACTGCAGCTCTAGGTATTTGAAATGAAGGCACGAGTTGGGCACCAAATTCAGGCAGGTGATATCCCTCCCTTAAATCCCTCCCTCTTCCTTTGCAATCATTTCTGTTGAGATGTCTCTGTTTAACCCAGTCACCAAACCACCCAGTGGACCTGAGAAGTTCTTGCTAAATGACCAGATTCAGGCAGCACCCTAAGCTTCTGAGGCACCTCTGCCCCCAGCCCTATGTCAGGACAATATCCAGACATGTGCATCATCTTTCTTCCCACCTTCCCCTTTCTTCTTGCACTTTCATCTCCACCAGAAGGGAATCCATGTACTCAAGCCAAATAGCTTGCACTCCTTGGCTTGGGTGCATGCAGAGGGATTTGACATGTACCATGTTAGACCTTTTCCTGAAACACAGGACACACTGGTGTTGCTTAGTCAAGACTTGACATGGCTTTTTAGATCTCTCTAACCACAGTGCATTTCTGTAGCAGGTCTTTCACTTCTTAACTGCATACCAAACCCTCTTCTTTTTCACACCCCTTCAGATTATGAGATCTAGCTACAGTTAACAGAGCTGCAAAGAGTATGGCATTTCTTACACCATTTGTGGGTAAAAATGAATGATGAATATAATCATAAATAGCTTCTGTTACAAATTGGTTGCTACATACAGATAGACACTATCAGAGGCCATGTGTAAAGAGCCCGAAGGGCAGCTGTATCAGTGGTTTGTGTCGCCTTCTCCCTTCCCATTCCGACCTTTTGTTTGCACTATCTCCCCACTGCAGGCAGTAAAGACATGGACAAAGTAAAGTTCTGCAGTAAGACGCATCAGCTGACTGATTATTTTTTTTTAAAGTTTATTTCCAGGCAGATCAGTAAGATGACCTAACTCTCCTCATCTTAATATCAGCACAAGGCTGGCAGTTATGCAGGAAATTTTCATTAATTAAATGGGTGAACTATTAACAAATATATATTCTGAGCAGCATTCCAAGTACATCTTAGCTACAGCCCTAGCATTTATTGCACATTTTCTGGAGAGTAAATTAGGTTTCTTCACAGGCAAGTGTTCTACCTTGGGTTACATCACACTTGATTGCCAGGATGAGAGCAGGCTCTGGTAATAGCCAGTATGAATGGCAGATGTGCAGGTAATTGGCAATTGTTTTTAAAGAAAGAAAGAAGACAACATCTGTTCAGCTTGCGCAACTTTAGAAAGCAAATGCTGAAAGGAAAAGCTTTCTGATGTAGCCAGATTAAAGATAAAAACAAATCCAGGACTGTAAACAGTGCCAGTTTTAAATACAGGTACTTGTTCAGGTGAAAACATTAAAGGCATGGGTAACAAAGGGCAGACGTGCAGGTAGGGAATATTTTAAAATTTGTATATTTATAAGTAACTGAAAATCCTATAAATGTGTCTGAGTTTTAAATATTGGATGTTTATCTCTGCACTTGTTCACTCTGTGTTGCTTACCCTCTGAGACTGCTCTTACTTCATATAAAGCAGAAAACACATTACAGGATCCTCACAGGAGCTCTGAGCACTCTAATTTGGATACTTACAGAGTATTTGATTTTATATTTGTGAAATTGTCAGACATCTAATATTTGTAAAAGCACAATTCTCCTCCTTCTAGTCTGGTATGACACCTTCTTCTGCAGATGTATGCCCTCATCAAAACAAATGGATACTCATGTTGCAAGAGGGATCCAAAACCTATAGCATACAAAATAAAGCTGTTCAGATAGAACATCTCAGCTTCTTCACTACTTTGAAGCATTCACTGGGACTAGACCAACTTCTTCCAAAACACTACTTCCTTTCAGTCAGTCAGTCAGTCCACCTCAATTTGTAAGTGTTGCCTAGGATGATAGGAGGTGCCTTATCTGCTGTTTCTAGCAACTCCCAGGTTAAGAAATGCTCATCTGGAGCAGTCAGTACTATAGTCCACTCCCCAGCACTTTATCTTACAAAACATTTCTCTAACTTCCTCTCCTACCTTACACAGCCTGTAAGATATCCTTCATTTTACAACTCTTTATATAACTGATTTCCCATGCAATGTCTTTATAGAATCACAGAATTGTCAGGGTTGGAAGGGACACTAAAGATCATCTAGTTCCAACCCCCCTGCCATGGACAGGGACACCTCCCACTAGATCAGGTTGCTCAGAGTCCTATCCAGCCTGGCCTTAAAAACTTCCAGGGATGGGGTTTCCACCACCTCTCTGGGCAACCTGTTCCAGTGTCTCACCACCCTCACGGTGAAGAACTTCTTCCTAATGTCTAATCTGAATCTACCCACCTCTAATTTTGACCCATTCCCCATCATGTGAAGAAAGTTGCTTCCATGTGACTTCTTAGTTTCTTTCCTGATAGTCTTCATTCATTGATCATTTTCCTTGTGATGTCCTATGGAACTGAACTTCAAAGCCTGTGCTACCCCACCAGAAGGACCAGTCCCACAGTCCTGTCTTTTTTACTTTTACCAATACCAACACACCTTTAATCATCGGACAGCTATATCATTGAGTATATCCACTTGAAATCATTGCAAGAGAAAAAAAAATTAATTGGGCCTCATAAGCTCTTACTGTATTAATCCCTTGACTGACTACCCCTTATAAGCAAATGTGCATGAGAAAAAAATCCAGCACACATAAAAACAGATCCAAAATAGAGAGATCCGAGTGGGCAGATCCAAGTTAAAGTCAGTTTTACATTCCTGAAGTCGTAAGGGTTGTCATAGCTCCTGAAAATAGCTCCTATCATTAGCTCACTGCTAAATTACATTCTTAAAAACAGTTCCCTATGCACAGAGTTACTATTAACCACACTTGAGAAGGAAGATAAGCTAAGCCCTACCTGAAATCTCTGGGTTCAACTGCTCCCTAAACCTTTGGTTTAGGCCCTTCAGGGAGAAATCCAAAGCAATCAAAGTTTTACCAAACTTGTAACTTTCCTACTCACTGAGCCCATGCTTCTCAAGTAGAAAAACCATCTATTTGCAAATTCTCATTTGTGAATTTACAGATTCTCACCTTTTCACAGTAGTGTAAATTAATTCAGAGTTATAGTGCACTTATTACGAAAACAGCAGTCTCAAGAGATTTATTAGGACTCCAGGCAGGTCTGTGTACACACACACAAAATATTAAAAGGGAGTGAAAGATTTTAGTGAAAGGAGTGAACTGTGTCTGACTTGGATAGCAGAGAATTCAAAATCCTTTTTCCCTGATCTTCCTGTCGACTTGCCAAGGAGCTTTAAAAAATATAAATTTAGGGAATATGACCACTGGTAGAGAGTCCAAAATTGTAAGACCTCATGAGATTAAAATGTTAAAAACAAGAGCAAGATCTAAAAGATCTTTTTCATTACTACTGTAGTTTTTGTTTGCATTCAGCTTTCTAAGTCTCCAGCAGTTTGACTCAAGCTGGGGGGATGCTTCTCTACAGTGCAGAGAAACTGAAATATGCCTTATCTTTTGTGAAATACTTGATGTTCTCAATGAATCAGCCAAAGACTTGGTTACTGAGAAAAAAATCTACACCACAAGCCAGATAGGAAAATGCAGAATAGTGGCAGTGCTGCCTGCCACTTCTTGCTCATCCTTGCCAGAACAGAAGAGAAGCACCGATTATTTAGTTGACAGTGAAAAGACAAAGGGAAAGGACCAGCAGCTGCAAAGAGCTGCTCCTGTTTGTCCTCTCAAAGATGCGCTTGTCTGAATGAAAATGGTCTGAAGACTTGATTTGGTAGCAAAACCTTTTGGCACTTACATTTTTTGTGGTCCTCTGAATATTACCGCAACTCCCCCAAAAGTCATAGGAGCCTTTGAACTGGTTTAGTCTAGGCTTGAGCAGGAACAGCTCTTATGAGGATAGCAGTTTCAGTAGGGTAACCCACCAGTCTTACAGCTAGCTGTCTTCAGACTGCCGAAGAGCAACCCAATATCCAGGCTGGGTGGCCTCATTAAAAGCATCCTGGCATTCCTCTCCATGCTTGTATGCTGATTACCCGTGTCTGTGCTAGGTATTGTGTCTAATCCTCAAAACTAATGAGCTCTATCTCCAGATCTGAGGCAGGCTCATTGTTCTCAGTCTTCCTGAACTGACAAATCTCCCAGGGATGTAGCATGAGAGAAGCTTCCTGGAATAACTAACAAAGGTGCCAAACATTACTATAGCAACTGGGGAAAAACAAAGGCTCAGTATATATCCCAGATATATTCTCTATTTCTTTTATCATTCATACTCAATCTTTACGCAAGTATATTACAGTCTTCTGGCATCATAAGCCTTTATATTTATTACAAATAAAGTAAAAGAATGTTACTCAACATAATTGCACTTCCTTCCCTGGAGAATCGCCTTGCATGTTCATTGACAGGCTAGTTCCCTTCCTGTGTCAACAGAGAAAATTAAACCTTTCTGGCCTTAAGTGAGCTGAAGAAGAGTAGGAAGCAGCATGACAGAATGTATAATGAAAACATTCTTTGAATGTAAATCATATAACTTCTGATTTTTTTAATGAAGTGTTTCATAGTTTTTTACCATAACTCTCACAGTAAGAGGCATGACGGAGACCTGAGCACTGATTTTTTCCAGTTTTACAGCTTTGATATTTCCCTGGTAGATGTCTGAAGTAACATAGGATATGGAGTGCTACTTGATTGCATAATAATTTTTATATGCAAAATTCCCAATATTTTTTTCTTCTTTGGTTCTTTTATACACCAGAATGTACTATGTTCAATGAAGAGAATTTAGCGTGTCAAATAATATGCTAAGGGGTACTCCGATACCTAAGACTCCAAAACTGCCTGGGACTAGGCACCAGACCCCAGATTTCCCCTTTATGTGACAAAGAGTTTGCCAAAAAATTGTACTATCTCTCTCTAGAAAAACCTCTCAGTTTTCTCCATTATTGCTGTATAGGTTTCGGCACTGGATTTCACTCACTATTCTGGCAATCCCCTCTAGCTTTGTAATACTCTGGTGAACTGCACGATAAAAAAATAACAGAAATAAAGTCCAACTGCTTTCCAGCAGGTGCTTGGGTTTTTGTGTCGAACTTCAGATCTCAGCAGAAGATGGTGATGTAAGCTCCTGTACAATAGGTCCTGTGCATTGACTCCTTCTTGTGTGAAAAAAAGCCTTTTAAGGTTATTAACACTTTTTATAGATAATGTCTTGTGGAGGTGGGTGTATTTATCTCAGCTAGCCTTTAATTAAATAATTCCCATTTTTGTCATACATTTTATCTGAGTTTTGGGTTAGTTCTAATAATTTTCAGACACAGACTAGGTGCATATTCTGAGGGGATTTTGAAATTTATCTTTAAAATTAATAATCCTGTAATCTCATGTTTAGAGTCATCAGCATTTGCTCCACTGTGCAGAAGTTTTGGGTTTTTTTACCTTTGTTTAAAGTGATTGTTTTAATACTAATTGCAATAATGTGCTACCCCACTTAATAGTTCTCATACTGAAGCAAGTGATTTGCTAAGCAGAGTAAAAAACAACAAAGACTTTGAGTTTCATTAAATTTTGTTTCTTTTATAATTAATAACTGGCAAGATATGGCTAATTTGTTTATTAAAGACAATGCTATCATCCCTAGTCACTGGCCAAAGCATAAATCTAGAAAAAGACCTAATGGGTTCAGCAGAATTTTGAAAAATATAATCTGAGCAACTGGAAATGGGTCATAAAAACTAATATACCTTGAATATCTCTGAAAAACTTCAGATTTTTTCTCTTCTATAGGCATATGTGTGGTATATGTCAGGCCAAAGATACTTCATATAGCACCAAGAATAACCTTTTTATTACCTAGTAAAACTCTAAGCCTGTCTTCATAGTCAAGTAGCTCCTGCATGATCTGCAGTTTTGAGAGCAAACTTGCATTTTAAATAATGGAAAATATCCACTGTTTATAAGTAAATATGGTATAATCAGTAAAAGAGAAAATTTATGAGCAAACATGAGAGTAATTGGCTGAAGCAATAAAAAAGTAAAATGCTACAGGAGCAGAGAAACAGAAGAAAACATGAATTTATATTGTGTCTCTTACCCCTGTCCTGCTTCTCACCCCAGCTTGTCCACATGCACTTTATAATAAACCCACTGGGAAAAAGAAATCAGTGACTATGACTCATCTACAGCCAGGTCTGTGTGGATAGGCCAACCTGTTATGTACATGCCTTATTAGCCAGGAGGTTGCTATGAGAGAAGATTACAATGACTGAGCTGTGCCTTCCTCAGAGGAGTCATAAATTTCTCCTCTATCCTGATATTTATTTCCATTAGACTAGTAGGAAAACATCTTTGAGTACTCTAACTTTTTTCAAGCCTGGCTAAAACTATCCAGCATCAAAAATAACAGGGGGAAGGGACTTGGCAAAGGGATCAATGCAAAAATTGTACAACAATCATGATTTTTTTAGGAATTCAGGTCTAAATGGATTATAAGTTGAAGTATCCATGCTTCTTTTTATTATTAAATGCTTTTGAACCCATCCCAAATTCAACAAAGTGAAATGTTCATTAACTTGCAAAGTGAAAAATTTTCACAGATCGTAACTTGAGACCTGATCTTGCAGTGAGTGTTGAGTCTGCTCCAAGTCCCATGGGATTCAGTGGGGCTGAAATATCCTGGTTAAAGAGGTGGAGCTGCCTACCTAGGTTGTTTAAATGACAATATTTACTCAGTCAATATTGCCTTGGTAGCTCAACACCTCATAAACTACAAGTTATTTATTTTCATCTCTGTGAAGTATGCTAGTTTGTACATAAGATACCTCCTAAAGTTACCTCCACCAAGGGAGATTACTTCAAAAGCATTTAGCACTGTTGCAGTAAATTTTCAGATGCCAGGCTCCCAAGCAGAATATATGATTCTTCATAAGGTCCTTGATTTTCTTTATTGTGCAAAGAAGGGCAATTTAGGTGCCCAAACATAGGCAGACAGAGTGAATTTAGATGTCTTAGGGTATCCCTTCTTGTCTCCAGGTGCCACTCCAGGAAGGCACACATCTCCAAGAATACTGTGTCATATCTGTCTGCTCCCCATCAATGGCTTGGTGATGAAGGGCATCTCTTGTGGCACTAGGCACCTATGTTTGTGTATCTAAGTCCCACCATAGATGGGGAATTCACAGGAGAATTAACAAGAACCAGCATTCTCTGCCTGGATGAGATTGAAACATCTTATAAACAAATAAACAATTCCAGACTAGGCAGAAGTCTTAGACAAAATACCAAAGGCCTCCAAATTTCTGAAATCTTTTAGGGTTTGGGAGTTAAGTGTGTTCCACCCAGCATTCATCAGGAAGATACTGCCCACACTGAGAGTTGTAGACATGAAGAATTTTGTAAGACTTTACAGTCACTGCCAGACTAAGAAACATCTGATCTTCAGGATCTAGATTTTGACCCTGGCTGCTTAAATATGAGACCTAAATGATAGTTTAGGCCTTAAAATCCTTTCTGTGCTTGGGCTGAAATTATTTGATCTGTCATAAAGAAAGTCTGGAGGAGATGGATAAATTGAACCTCTTTCTCCCATCACCTAAAGCACTGGCCCATCCACCATTACAGAACATCAGCTTGTGAACTAATAACATAAATATCCTAACTCCATCCTTATTTGCTTGATTTTTTAATTCTGTTTTTATATATTCTGTCCTAGAAATGATTCTCAGAGAAGTCTAACATGACATTAAACAGGTATGTCTAAAGAGGACAAAGGGGATACAGACTCTCTGGGAAGCAAAAGGCAAAGCCACTGGAAGATTGGAGGAGGTTAAACAGGACCCAGATGTGCAACTGGAAAGTACCTCTCAAGAAAGGTCTTGCCTTCTTTAGTTCTGGTACCAGGATTGATGAATGTTAAATGCACTGGCACTGCAGGATGGTTACTGAAAAAACTGAAAAGCAAAATAAATGCCAGTCTTTACTTTCTCTAATTAAAACAGATTAGTTACAGCAATTTACTGTCAGGATTAATGCAGCATCAGCCAGGCAGATGTGATCTATTAAATAGCTCTGCTTTTGCCAAAAGAAATTAATTCAGTACAACTGGATTTTATAAAATCTTGATTGCATCTAAACATCTGCACCTAAATCCTTACAACTTCATGGTATGTTTTGTATTCTATTTTCTAAATGTTTTATTACCAGAGGGTATTATAGGCTTTAACAGATTTATAAATATGCATTCCTTTATCTGTGTCCTCTACCGAGAACACAGATACACTGTAAAGCTTTGTCTAGATCACTGTGACAACCATTTCAACCTCACCACTAACAGGAAGAATCAAGAAAGCTACAGTTCTCATGGCACTGGACCTCCATCTAGTGAGAAGAAGAATAGTGCATGTTTCGGGGGCATAAAACCGGCACATGCTTCCATGTTAAAAATTGTTTTCATAAGGGGAATTGTGCTTAGCTGCCAAAAGAGATATGGATGTATTTACATAAAATACAAAGGAAAATGTTATTTTATATTGTGAAAAACTTCACAAAATCCATAGTCTCAGATTCAACTAAATGTCAGCGATTGCTCACAAATGTCAGTAAAGGAAACTGACCTTAAGAAAATCCTGCTGCAGTCAGACACATGTAACAGCTAACATCGTATGGCAATGTCATGCTCCACCGTTTATCCAGCTAAAAGACTGAAAAGGTCAGTTTAAAGGCCACCTTCTGAGGTGAGGAGGTGTTATCACCCCCATTGCATAGGTAGGGAAGAAACACACAGAACAAGGGCTGCATTTTAAAGGTTTAAATACGTAGAGATAGACACCTACTGAGCTCTTCAGATACGCCTAAATCTTTTTTTAAAGCCAAGGAGTTAAGTGCCTGACTCCTCCTAAGCATCACGGAGATGCCTGTCTGCATCTATTGTCACATAAATGCCTAAAAAACTTATCCTGATGTGCCAGACTGATACTCTGCTCTTCTTCCCATCTGGAGGGTGACAGAACTGCAGAGTTAATATCTGCTCATTGATGCACCTGCAATAATGGCAGGTCAGTATCCCCACCTACAAGGGGCTTGCATTGAGGAAATCTTCAAGGCATGCTTCATAAGATCACTGTAAAATTTCTATGACCTTTTTACACAAAAGAAGTATAAAGCCACCATGGACATCTGAATGCCCAATTTTCTCTGATGCTTTAACTTTAAAAATAGTAGTTTGACATTTTTTTCAGTTGCTTTTTCCAGATTCAGGAATCTGGATGCTATGAGGTGCCATACTATGAAAACACCTTTTTCAAGCTAAAAAAAAAATATCTTTGGAACAGCCTGCCTCAGTTTTTGCAGGTCATAGACCACCATCAGACAAGGGTTATTTTTTAAGAGGCATAGGTATTGCCTATAAATATTATGACAGGTAATGTCTTCAAGCAAGCAATTTGCTTTAAAAGTAATCAAGACAACTATATGACATTTTCAAAAAAGGTTTGTGAGAGAATGTAAAGCACTTATGCTGACATAAATCCACTCCTACTTTTCAAAGCCAAAATTTGCACATAAGCACAGATTCCTTTTTAATGGAATTAGATTATTTTTTTAATTAAAAAAAAAACCAACCCTTGTTTCCCAGTTCTGTTAGATGATACCATTTCCTCCAAATCATAGATTTTGTGGATGTGCATGAGAAAACGAAGAAATCTAAACAGTCTGCTCTACATCCCTGGAAATTATTATTATTATATGCCAATGAAATACTTTCACATAGTACAAATTTAATATTAAATACTGCAGTTGTGAAATTTCAGGTGAAATTAATCTCTTTGTTTTGATATATTTGTGTGGACCAGACTCTAATGCTTCTCTGTTTGTGACCACACCACGTTTAGATTTTCAGATCTCTGGGTAGGTTTCATTCACTCTTCCATCCACACCTTAGCCAAGTTAGTTATGGTGAGAGATTCTCCATCATTTGTGACTTGAACAGGAAAAAAATTAAATCTACTAGATACTAGCTACAGTAGACTTTAGTAGTAGCCCTTCCCTTTGCCAGAATCTGCTAAGTTTTGTTATCTATCTATCTAATATATTTTTATCATTAATGCTAATGAAGAACTGCAAAAATGTAACAAGGAAATAAATGTATATAGCCATATTCCCAGACAAAACCACATAGTAGGGGAAAAAGGATTGAGAACAATAACAATGTAACAGTACGGCCATAGATTTGGACCAGCAAGAGGGTTTAAATATTAAAATGTACTCCAATTTTATTTTGTAGAGTGGTTAACAGAGTCTTTGATTTTCAAAGCTTATAAAACTTTGACTGAATTGAATTGATGTTTGCATTGTTTTGTCATATGATTCTTCATGATGGTTACATTGTTCATCTGCATTTTGTGAAACAGCTTCCTAATATGAGTAGCTACTGTAGGTCTGGCAATATGAAATCTTTACTGATAACGCTGCTCCAGCCAGCTTTCCGGGCCACAAATACTGCAGTTCAGTATCTGCTCATGAAGTAGACTGATTTGTATAGAGCCAAGCGGCTCACAGGCAGTAACTTGAACCTTCACACAAAACCTTCCCATGGTTCAGGAAAGAAAAATTAGAGATTGCAAAACCTGAAAACAGGGCTCTGACTTCCTGCATGCATCATGGGGATGCTCTGGAGAGCTCTTCATTTGATTCCATAGCCCAAACCTTACTGCACTTTAAAAGTTTTGGACTTTACCATAAAATCAAATGCAGGAGGCAAGCCCATGTTTAAGGCAATGCTCACTTCTCAATTTAAAGGTGTTGTCAGCAGGCAAACTGGAGCTCTGGATAAAGCCAAAGTAAGCCCCAGGTAAGTCCTACAAAGAGAAAAACAATTCCTTCCTCAAAAAAAAGGCCCATATCAATTGATGATGTTAATGACTTGCAAATTACAAAGCACTAATATGTGTACATCCAGACTGAAACTCTCTGTAAAAAAAGTTTTAAATACTAGACATTCACTGAACTACATCTAGAGAGCTACTAAGGCAGCTTAAAATACCCTTTAATGGGCTGAGTTGTTAAATTGCAGGATCTGTATTTGGCACACAAATNGATGCTTACTGCAAAGTCCTGCCTAATAAACGTGTCCCTTTTTTCTGCATTAGCAAATGAGAGTCTGAGGAAGAAAAGATACTGGCTGTATGTATTAAGATGCTGTAGACTGTTTTTTGGAGGACTGGGAAATTTATCTACCTTTTTCTGTGGAATTACTTAAGGATGTTGGAGAACTATTGGCATTCCGATGATCCTACCTTATAACCTTTCTACAGAATGAATGGATCTGCCTGAAGATAATGTATATCTGATATTTCAGTCTGTGTCTTAAACCATGGAGAGAAGATTGGTTTAAACAATAAAGACCATGGTTTTGAGGGATATACATGAATGCTATAGGAGTTGACAGAAATGCATATATGCTGGAGTGATTTCTCTGTAATTGTAATTATAAATAAACAGTGGTGAACTCTAAAGAATTACTATTGCTAATCAGAGAAATCTAGCAATCATTTGAGATATGTTCCTAAAAAATGCAGCACTTGGAAAATAGAATATTAGGAATTATTATAGAAAGAATTGAGAATAAAGGAAAAAAATGTAGTAAAATCCTCTTGAACACTGTGTCTGGTTTTGGTCACTTCATCTTGAAAATACTAGGAAATGGTGTGGGAAAAGATGTCAAAGATGATGGAAGGTAGGAAATGTTTGCCTAAGAGCTTTGGAAGAGATTCCTGACAAGGAAATACTGACTAAGTCAAGACACTTTGGTTGAAAGGACACAACTGAGACAGGATACAAATGACTATCCTTTAAAACAGATTGGATGAATTAGAAAAAATTATTCACCGTATCCCATAATCCAGAATACAGATGGCAGTTCCTGAAACTATTAAGCAAACACTCTAAAGGCAATGCTTGTTCACACCGTGTGGTTAAATTGGGTTTCTCTATTGCTTCTGACAACTGTGTTTCAGATGTAGCCCCCAACATGGGTGGTCTTTCAGTTGCTGGTACCAACAGATGGGAGAATATAAACAGGAAAAATAATTTTATGCATACTCTCTGCTTTATACCTTTCATGAAGAAATGCTCCCCAGCTGGGAAATGGAGACTTAAAGGAGGAAGGCAGTCTGATCCATGCAGAAATAGAGAACCTTAAAAGCTGATTTGACAAAGCAGAGGTTAAATCCTCTGCGATTTTAGCAAGAGATGGTGTCCTCCTTTTGTAATAGCACTCCTGCCACAGGAACAGAATGACAAGCTCACTGTCAAGCACATTGAACAGTCTCTACCACAAATGGGAAACAGATCTGGAAGATCGAGTCTGCATATAATTCAAGATTAATATAATTTCCTGCACTTTGCAGACAGAGGAACTAATCCAGAGAATAAGACTATCCTGTCAGTTTGGGGTTAAAGAGTTCTCATCTACTCTTTCTACCTACTGAACTTCAGAAAGCATTCATGCTTACAGACCCAGTCAAATTTAACTGTTCATCACTTTAACTCTCCATTGAAGAAAATCCTTCCAAAAGGTTTTACTTTAAAAATCAGGGTATACTGAAGTAATTATTACTTTAGTTGGTGTAGTTTCTAGAAGTTTGCAAGGTTTGCTTCTCTGCAGGCAGTTTCACAGATGTGACCTGAGGATTAACTGGAAAAGCTCTGTGAAAAATGCTTGTGGTTCTTCCATCCACAAGTATTTAAAATACATCCCTCTGCAAGTCACACACACCTCCTGTATACCTCAGCTATAACTAAATTAATACAACTGCTGGAGTTGCATAACATTCAACAAAACCTGCTTTCTCTCACATTTTCCACACAGCATAGCGTACTTTCCTCAGAGTTTAGCAGCCCTGTTGTTTTCCATTTTCAGATTAGCATGCCATTTCTTTGTAAGAACATTAACCCTAAGATTTTATCATTTATCTTCTTAAGACAACTCAGCTATACGTTCTTGCATTTCTGAAGGAAACTATGTAAGATAGCTACCCAGGATAGCAGAGGACTGGACTTAACAGCTCAGGAGATGTTTTCCTGCCCTGTGTTACTCATTTCTATTCCAGTCGACCTGAAACAACTCCAGCCTAAATGCCATTATGCTCACACCATACTCTCCTTCACTTATGTTCCTTCTGGCACTTGAGATTGCTCCCTGAGTGTGACATTTGGTCTCTGCAGTGATGGCAGGATGGCAGCTATGCTGTGCTTCATCCCCTACATCATTCTCTCTTCATTCCTTCTTCTGCCTTAGGTCAGAAGAGGTCTATAAAATGGATAGTTCACAGTAGAAATGGCTGAAAGAAGATCAGACTTTGGGGTCACTATCCCCATTCTGAATCCAATTTCATTAACCACTGGTAATCTTGTCGGCTTGAGGTGAAGGAGGTGCTCCCCCATGGTGGCAGGCAAGAAAACTGCAAAAGTTGGTTTCTGCTTAAGAGTGTAAAAAAGCTCCAAAGCTTTTGAAAGCAATATCGTCAAGTATAGGGCTGGGAACCAAAGACAGGCACAAGCCCAACAGAGTGCCAATATAGAAAATGGAAACACCATTCAGGACCGTCTTTGCTCCTTCCTTTTCTTTTGCCTTTCTTGTGCAGGAAGTGGAAAGGCTTCATATGTCTTGAGGAAACACCTGCCCTAGCAAGAAACCCGCTGAGTGGGTTCTCCTTGTAAGGATCATACAACAGCTGAGGCTTGTGACAACAAGGCTGAGCCTTTCACAGGATGGATATTGAGCAAGAGCAAGGGGTCAGGCTGTGTACCAGTGGGCAGGGTTTTACAGGGTGTTGGACAGGCTCACCACGTACTCCAAATATAGCTGGATTTCCTTCGCTATGCTCTCACCAGAATCCTGCCTGGCTTTAGGTTGTGCTCATTTTGTAACTCCTGAAAGTGCTTTTCCAGAGCAATGGTCTTCATTCTGCCTCACCCCCATCTTTCTGATGTGGAAATAAAGTCCAGTTGCAGTTTATTAGTTCCTGGTTAGTATCAGTTTCCATTTTGAAGGCCAATATTACAATAAAAATCTGGAAAATTTTAATTCTGAGGAAAAGTAAGCTGTCATTCTTCTTTCTGACTCTTTAAGAAGCCTTATCCTGGGATTCAAGCAGCTTTTGCAACCCTGCTGCAGCTCAGGAGCAAAATACAGAGCATAAATAGTACAGCTCCAGCCAGCTTTATTCATTTTTTTCAGATGTTACAAATCTATATTTTATTTATAAAACATTTAGGAGAAATCTATAGTATTTCTGTATGTAAAATAAAAGTCTATGAGATATGTATATATATGTCATTAAAATTGTCTCTTTGACTAAATAATGACAATAATACAAAGAGCTATTATATGAGCACAGAGTTTAGCTGCATGAGAACTGGATACAGGAATGCATAAACAAATGTCAGATGCGTCATTAATGCCACGGTAGTTTTTTCTTCCTCTCTCTTAACTCCCTGGATAGTAGGAAGCCCACATAAGCATTATGAAACTTCCCATATTATTGTCAGTTTGAGACCTGACAGCCTCACTCAAAATAAAACCATTGAAGTGGTATGCTTCTCTTAGAGTAAAAGAAAAAAGATTCTCTATGTTAGCAGGACTTTCACACCACCAGAGTTGCGCTACCAGTTGCCATTTCTATTTTCCCTATCCTACCTTAAAACATTACTTTTAAAAGCAGTACAGAGGCAATAGATTGACAGCAGCTTATTTATTGGCACAGTGCAAAAGAAATCCAAGGCTGGAAACAGTGGAAATGAGTGGAAATGCTGCAAGAACACAAAAACTGTTTACATGAAACAAGTGATTTCCTGAGGCTCCTTGCACCTTGCTGTCATTCCCTTCAACGTGCCTTGGAGTGTCTGCAACCACCACTACCAGCACATAAAAATATTCATGTATGTTTAATAGAAGAAATATCTACTAAAGATTGAGCACTTTATATTAAAAAATACAATCAAACCTTACCACGAAACTCAAAAGCCTATGACTGGAAAGAATCACTTCTCATAGAAATGGTATCTGAAATACGACCGTAAGATTACAAGGCACTCCAGTCACAAGTACAATTATATCCTACCTTCCTCTAGGCATGTTTTCCTATTCAAAATTATCTCATTGCTTTGTTATCTTGTGAGGGAGCAGGGGAAGCTGATGGTAAATTCATACACATACCCACACACAAACTTGTCACTTGTGTATATATATCCTTCGTATTCTCCGGTGTTCATCCATTTCTAGTACAGCTGTCATACTTCATTACTTCTTAAATTCAAAATAAATTCTTATTCCTTTTCTCTGGTCTGTATATTTGTTTATTTGTTTGCATTTATTCTATTTGAATGTATTATTCTGCATTATTATTATTTACCATTTTATTTAAATTTCCTAATTATTATGCACCTGTGTATTTATGGAAATGATGGGATTCTGAATATGCTGTTACCTTGATCCCAGCATATGCAGTGATTTTGTGTCATGTGTTTTTAAATTCCGTACTAGATTTCCTTTGTCCACTTCAGGAAAGCCACTATCCCACACAGCAGGCTCAGGTGTGGATTCCTCACAACTATTTTTAGGATGCACTTGTACTAAGATTTATATCATTCTCTGGAGGCGTCTGTCTTTCTACGCCAATTAAATTGGCAGGCTGTGTGACTAAGCTTCTAATTTAGGCATCTCAAGACTGGTTTTAGGCACAGGCTGTTCTCTAGGTTCCTGGCCATGTCACCTGTGTATCTGGCATAGTTAAGTAAAGTATCTCCATTCTTACCAAAAATCTTCACCTCCACCACATGGTCAGAAAGTGACAAGTTCTTTAGTCTTTGGTCAGGGGACAGAAAAATTCAGCATTGCCAGCCCTTCATGAGAAGATCTTGGCCATTTTGAGTGGACATCTTCGATCGGCTGCCTGTGATTTTCTAAGTTGCAGATCAGCATCTCCACACAGTGCTTGAGTTCAGCAAATAGGACTCCACGCATGTGAAGTCTGAACCTGTAAAAAGCCCACCATATAATACAAGGCTTCCCTTTAGGTACTATGAGTGAAGAGGATGTTATTGCCAGCACCGCCAGGAGCTATTCTGTGTTCTTCTTCACGTCTTCTATCCCAGATGTCAAAAGAAGAGCCATTCATCATTTTTCTCAGTTTATTCCTCATAATTGTGAAATTTGTCATGGATTTTCATCCTGTTTTTCTTAGATGATTGTCAAATATTGCAGAATTTCATAATTCAGAGAGGGATCTTGTTTCAAACAAGAAAAGAAAAACATTTCTGACCCTTTGCTTCTTAACCATTTATTTGCTTCACCATATCCTAGTGTACATTCAGAATGCCACAAATTTACACTTTTCTCAGCCTAAAATATTTTTCTTTATGTATTTTTCATATTGCTTTCTCCTCACATCTATTTAGCCAAAGTGCTGGTTTCAGTATCCTGACCATGAGGTACAAATGTAAGTAGAAGAACCTTTGGTCCATAAGTGATATCCCCACTTTATTCAAATATTTGTACTATAGAGGCTGTTGCAATTGCTAAACATCTGTCAGTGCGACTCCTCCATTTTTCTTTTTATAGGTTATTTGGCAGAGCTTGAATTCTGAGAGGAATGATCTGCTGGCCTGGAAATCTTCTACTGCATGTATTTGTAACAATAATTTCTCTAGCTTTTTTTCCTTTTAAAACCTGTTTCTCAAGCTTCTATTCCCCTCTCTGCTCATCTTCAAACAATCTAAATGAACAATAGTCCAGCATTATAGTCATTGTCTGTTGCCCTGGATTATCCTCATCAGTCATTGCCTTAACAGCATGATGATCTGTTCAGAGTGATACAGCTCATCCCACATGTTGGACAATCTGTGTATTCACTTCAAGTTCAGGTACAGAGAACAGTCAGAGCCAGGATCAGACACATGCCATGGCACTCTCATATCTCTCAAAAAGTCTTCAGAAAATAGCGAGGCTTGAGAATTTTGCATCAACTTGACTGGGAGGTCCCCCAAGACATCAGGGACCTCTGGTATGAATTCTGGGGACTTGCACATATTATAACTGAAAATGAGTCCAATATTTGTTTTTGTTCTGATTTCAATTTTTAAGAGTATGCATCCAGCAGATAAGATGTCCTTTGGAGAGGAAGGTTGTCTTTAACATGTCTTTGCTTGACATGTGTGATGGGGTTGTTCTGTAACTATTACAGTCTAAGAAACAAGCAGAGAAAGTCAAAATTAACATTAGTCATATCTGGTCTTCCTCAACTCAGTATTAGAGGTCCACAGAAAAGAGGGTGTCAGGAGACGAAAAGATGTGGATTTCTCTGACACAAAGAACAGCTGCAAACTGTAACAAATATAAGGAAAAAATGCCTCACATGGTGAATTTGAAAGAATCACACAGAACATTACATGGACAGCATGTTCATGGCCATGAAAGGCATTTTTCTTAACACAGCCCCTTGCTGACTCCTTTAAACACAGTTATTATTTCTGCAACTCAAAGCTACAAAAAACTAGCACAAATTGAAAACTGCTGTATCATTCTCCTCCCCCACTGAAGCTTAAAGTTATCTTTGGATAATCTTTAGATTTACGCTATGTTAGGTTATAACGTATTTTGAAAACTAAAGCCTTAGGAGAAAACTAATGGCTGTGAAGGCTAAAAAAGCCTTGAAATAATAAACCCAGCTCCTGCTGGAACACAGAGATTCAGCACTGCAACTGTGCAAAAGCAAATCAAATAATCAGTTTGTATTGCCAGCAGATCAGGACTCCCCTGTGGCTGCCTTTTCAGTTTCTCAATGGAGACCAACAGATGGAAAAAAGCTGAAGAGAGCAGGCTTGCTTTCTCTGCCCACTGAATAATTGCCTTCATTTTGTCTATCTGTAGCTTATAGCTCTATTTACTCAAAATTATTAGAGCTTTCTTTGAAACAGAAGCTTGGAGGAACAACAGAAGGTCATGTATATTCTTGCTGACACAGCCACCTGTTATCTTGCCATGTACCCCATTTATTTACTACTGGCTTGCTCAGCCTTCCTCCCTAAGTCCAGCAATGCCAAATGGGACCTAGATTTCCTCTTTACAGTTTTACTGTAGCAAGTTAACAAGATGATAAAAGCTGTCTTCCCAATTTAGTAACCTTTCTGCAGTGAAATATGCCCTATCTTAACCAAAAATCTTCATGGTCTTGCTTCCTACCACATGCTCAACCATACAAGATACGTGATGTTGGCACGGGTTTCCAGACACGGGAAATACTTTTGAGTCAAGCGCACAGTCAGAAAGGCATGAGGGAGCAAGGCAGATTATTTATAATTGTTGAAGATGCTTCAGTGTTGCAAATCATCTAAGCCACTGGTTGATTTTCTGAAGCAACTTGGCTCTGGTAGAGATTACTTTTCCCCGCAAAACTTCTGGCAACGTTGCTAAAGCCTGCTGAGACACTCTGGACTGCCAAAATCCACACTAGCAAGGTTCTTCAATATGCTGACATTTCTAGGTCAAGCTGGATCAGAGATAAGATTTTTATGGAAAATATCACAAGACATTTGCAAAAAAATGAAACACCTAGGGTTTTTTAGAGGCCCTTGTCCGCAAAGTAGACATTGTCCAATTATGATGAAACCTTTCCAGACAAATGTACCTCTAGCTACAGCTCCCCTCTACCTGACAATTCCAGATGGAAGACTTTTAAAAAATAAAAGAAAAAAAAGAAAAAGGCAATCATTTGTTGATTGGATAGGGATGAAGCAGCCAGAAGTAGACTTATAACAGAAAGTGATTCACATTTTATCTTTGGACTTACTGTACAGCATCTGTAATTTCACTTGTTCTCATTTTGCAGGAAGATGAGGAGTAGGAAAAGAAGTATCAAAGACTGGGTTGGAGATAAGTTGAAGGAGACTATGGGCACAGGCCTCTGACTTTAAGGAAAGCCCAAGAGAAACACAAATAAATAGTTTGGTAGTCCTTTGCCATAGTTACTACTTCTTAGAAGTCTCCTACTTCTCAGAGAGGCTGGATGAACTGAGGCATGTATTTAAAAGATTTTCTCAGTTGCTTTCAGCCAGGTCATCTCTCTAGTGGACTTCTTCCATGAAGAAGCCATGTTTATTTTCATTCCCAATCACAGAGTTGTTGGTTTAATATTTTAACATGTTTGTGGGAGGATACAGCCTTTAGGTTGCCAATCTTCTTCAGTTACTGCAATCTTTTGGCTTCTAATGAAACCAGTTAGCTGCCTGGCCTGAAAGAGCAATAGGGCAAGCACCATTTGTTTGTGGTAAACTTCATTGTTAATACTTGCACTGGGAAGGAACAGGCTGGCTTCACTCCATATCAGCATTTTATTTCAGAAAACCTCTTACATGATCTGTCAGATTATATTCACTATTTGAAGGTTTTTTGGAAGAAGCACCCAAACTAGACTTACAAACATCACAAAGCACTGATATATGCTAAAAAGAAACCCATTAAAAAAAAGAACCCATTGAAAAGAGGGTCAGGAATGTTCAAATGTGGTACATTTTACGGGCTGGTAGTAACCACCTGCCCAACCAGCCCATGCACAGCTCTGGCTTAGCCAGGGTATGTTCTGGCTGGCATTTAGACCCAAGACTTCAAACAAAGGGGAGGCTCCAGCAAGCTTCATGGTTCCAATACATGCTTGGTGCCAACTTCCTGCTACTTGAGGAGAGCCACTCATTTATTTTCCAGTAGTATACCAGTTGCTAAAAAGGAACCTATCAAGAACACGTATTTTTCTGCTCAGAAAGTGTCTGGAAAGCAGGATAAGGTCATGTCTGGGATAAATCCAGGTAGGGCACACCAGGACAGAGCAACAAAGGATATTTAAGTTGCAAAAAAATAAATACCTCCTATCTCAAGGGCTAGGATTACATTCCCCATTCTGAGGCTGCATATTGTACCTACTCTCCCAGTGAAATCCCTACAAGAAGTCTCTGACAGGAAATCTACTTTTCTCAGCTACAAGATCCTTTTAAAACTCTTACTAGAGAGTCAAAGTTTTGGTCACTGCAGCCCCTCTAGACGTCAGCAAAGCTCCATCTCCCACTCAGACCTGAAATTTATAAAAGGTGCCAGCAAGGAGATATTTAGGTGCTTGTTTCTATCAGGCCTTCTGCACAGATTTCTGCTGTGTCCCAGGCTGTAGCTCCTGAAAGGACATTTCTGTGGGCATATGTGGAAGGCAGGGAGCAAAAAGGTGAAGAGGCTGGCTCTGTCTTGGGGTATGGCTGTCTGTGATAACAGCCAGTATTGATTCTGGGGGAAAGAACAAGAGAATAACCTTCCCCTTGGGTGATATAGACATAAAGTGGGGTACTAGCCTCATAGGGTGGCCTGTGCTTCTGGGCTGCTTCTGTGGTGGCCTGTGTAACGTTCAGGGCATCCAGGACATTAAGGAAAAATTCATCAAACATCAGGTAAGCATCCAAATGCATGTTCTACACTGAGGAGCTGATACCCAGGCAGAGGGCCTCTGGAACCCTATTGTTACAACAGAAAACGATGGAAAAAAGAGATGGGGAATTATGTGGCATTTTTCACATCACAAGCTGATAGCCTGGCTTTATCAGTGTTCCTCTGCTGGTAGGAAAAGGTCGTTAGTCTGGCACTGAATCTCAGAAGATGGACTCTCATGTTAGACCAAGGGATGTTACTGCTCATAAGCAGGCTGATGCTGGTGTTTCCCCAGTTCTAGTGGTAACACTGTCAAGCCCATTCTTCTTGCATAATTGAGGCACCCACCCACTGGAGACTGGTCTATACTGGTATCTGTGGCCCTTGCTCATGTGCAGAAACTTTGTTTGACAACTACTCTTTTTGTTACCCTGAGGGAATAGGTACATAGCTCCAGACAATGAGTCCAGGCTCCTGGAAGTTTGAATGGATGTCCCGAGATCATCCCCAGCCTTTTTGCCTTGTAGCTGGATACTAGCCCCCTGAACCATGTGTCAAAGAGAAGAGGATTTTGCAACCCTTGCCAGCAAGAGTAGGCAGGGTTGATACAAGTGATATAGGAGAGGTGATGCAGGCAAGCTGGGGGAGAAGTGTGGGCAGAGAAACCAACGGTGATGACACATGAAAAGACAGTGAAACAAGATGGAATTTAACTCTGCCAAGTTTAGCACCCAACTGAAGCAAGCTGGAGATGAACGGCTGTGTCTAAAGTGAGTGGAGACCAAAGCAAATGCCAGGCAACCCGTAGTGCCCCCTTCAATGAAAGAAGCCTTTTTAAGGTTTATGTCTAATCCCACTGCTAGAATAGCCAACCACACAAGCTTCCCAGAAGCACGGGAAAGGAAATTGAAGAATTCAAGCTGTAGTGTAATGAAATGTGCCTTCCACCCACTTAGATTTAAGATTGTGATTCAGTACTGCATTTATGCAGTTTCTGGAATGGAAGGGCATCATGGTGCATCTAAATCAGATTTCTGAGCCACTGGTAGCAGATGGACCTCAAGAGAAAAAACACACAGATAGCTAAAATAAGCAGATATTTTTCACCGCCTCTATTTCAGTGATGGTGTCACCCTCTGTCATTGCCAATTCTAACAAGACTAGTAACCTCTATAAAAAATGTGACACATGGAGGATAAAAATAACAGGAGCAGAGGTTAGCTAATCTTGTAGTTTCACAGTTCTTGCACAATTTGCATCATCTGGATCATCTGTCTGACACTTTGGCACACAGTGTATACAGAGACTGCACTGGCAATCCAGGAAACCAATCATTAAAGGTTGGTTATACATTAATCGTGAATATTATCATAAAAGATTACATTAACAGACATCACTAAAATCTGATAGCAGTCATACTTGATAATGAAAATTTTAAGGAAAAATTATAACAGATTGAGAATTTGTATAGTTTTATTTTGTAATTAATTTGCTTTAGTAGAAGACAACTCTATAATAAAATAAACAAAGAAGCCATTGGAAAATCTTTTATGCATAACAATCTTAATAGAGAAAAGTTTCATCCACTTTAAAAGTAGCTCAGCCTTCCTGCAAATTTTGCTTCATGTTTCTCTATCAAAGCAACATTTGCTGTTATCATTCATGCATTAGGAAGTTTTTCAGTCTCACTTGCTATTAAAAGAATAATAACAAACCAAACACAAAAACCCACCAACTTTCAGGATAGCATGACTGCTTCTTATTTGATTGAAATGCTGGTGACAATCCAGTTCACCCAAAGTATGCAGTTTAATCGAGGGAGATAAATCACTCCAGCATAATGCCAAGCATTGCCTGTGGTTTCAAGGAGCGGAATAATTAGTTCTTTCCAAGTCTAGCCTACATGGTGATATTAATAACAAGCAAATGTAGAGTGGCATGTAAAGCAGAAAAGTTCAGCCATCAACAGGCAAACCAGAACAGCTTATAAGTTAGGAAGAGATATGCACTGATGTAGCATTTTTTGTTTCTGAGACTTCCAGTTACAGAAGTTGTCGTAGTCAAATACGTCATTATCATTTTATTCGATGCTTAAGATAAAATGTGGCAAAAAGCATCCATCTGTTCATCTTTAGCACCCGCCCAGACAGAAACTATAGTGCCAATTTCTGCTTAGAAGTACACCAAGGCAAACCAGTAATAACTACTTTGACAGTAATGTATTCACTTCAGGTTTAATATAGAATAATATTTGTTTCCTGTTTGGCAGTTCTCAGAGACTAGAAAATCTCCCTGGAGCCCTACCTAATACTTCTTCTGAAAAAGTCTCCCTAGAGCCCTACCTAATCCTTCTGGAAAAAGTAGAGCTCCTTGTCTATAGTAGTGTTTAAGCCATTGTTTGGCAGATAAGTGTAATGCTGGGCAAACTGCTTTAAGGTATTGGAATTGTGAAAAGCATCATACAATGCCACAGTCTATTGAACATGTGGGGAAAAATTACAGATTTTCTTTAATATCTGGTTCTCTAATTTAAAAAAATATCAGTGGGATATTATAGGAAGTTTTGAATGCTGTTTTCTTTAAACACCCAGTTTCAACCTACCTGAAGCAAAGCTACACAGGGTTAAAGTTACATCAGTCTCGTGAACCTGCATATTGCCAGTGTCCTCACGGCATGTTAACTGAGTATTTTCCCTGAAGTGTAAACCTTGATAGATTTTCTAGAAGCCCTAAATGTGCCATTGGCACTACCTTATGAAAAACAGAAAGACTGCCTTGTGAAGAAGTGGAATGAATGGAACTGGAGTAGAGAGCTCTCTCTCCATTTCTTGTTGACTTGCTGTTTCTGGGGTAAGCTACTTGCCCAGAGATAAGCTGAGCTCACTGCAGCCACCAGCCCAGCTCCCAGGGCCTGCCATGGGCAATGACTGTTTCACTGGCTCAGTCTCTTGCCTTACTGCAGATGCCTTTATTTTTTTTTCTTCCCCTGGATGTACAGCAGAACCTAAATGTGGTGCCGGTGAGAATTTTATTCAGATGGAATAGTTTGCTTATGAGTTTATTAAAACTTTTCTCAACTGCATTCCTGCAGTGGGGGTACAAATTTAGCTGTCTGATTTTGATGGCTTTAGTGGGATTCATGCAGTAATATCTGAGCACTAATGAGTTCATCTACAGGTTCCCTTGGCTGACATTCTTGAATAGGATTGTGTCCACAGAAACACAGTAATTATTTTTATTGTGATTCTCCAATGTAACAGGAAAATGTAACATATGTCTGTCTTTCTGTCCACTTTCACCTTTACATTTGCTCAGATGGTAAAACTACCTTGACAGATTAGAAACTACCTCCTTATGCACAAGTGGTTTTTTAAAAATATTGACTTCTTGCAGGTCCAATGGTTTTCAAAAACATTAACCAGTTCTTGCAAGGGCTAAAAAAAGGGTTAGCCCTTTAGCATATCTAGCAAGGAAGAAGTTCCTGCCCAGTTAGTGACCCCCATTTTGACCTCTAATCAACATATGATGAATTAGCTCAGTGACCTGGACAGACCTTGCAGAAAACCCTTCTGGTAAGACTGCAAACATGAATGCTGATTAGCACCGGCGCTGATGGCAGCTCATTCAAGCTTGGAAAGTGCTCTTAGAAATTCATCTTGCCTCTCCCACAGACTTGCTGGGAATAACACCATATGCTATGACACTTAACGATATTTTTTCATTCTATTTAACACAGTACTAGGTTAAAGTAACCTGGTACTGTGTACCACCGTCCCAAAGTACATTACAGTAACTATTACAGTAATCATCTACCATAGTACATTACAAGCTGTGTTGTACCTATGTTTAGGTCCCAGACTGTGAGGACGATTCTCTGTAGGTGGAATTGAATGGCTGGTTTGCTGAAGGTATTAAAAATATCTTGAGAGAGGATGGATGAAAAAGAGAAATGCTGCTGGACAGCTTGGAGCTAAAAGAAAAACCTTTTACTCTGTGCTGTATTTTATATTATTCATTAAAGAAAAACAAACAAAAAAATCCTGCTAAAACAGTATCATACACCCCCTACTATAACATGGTGTGGTATAAAACAGTCTAGCAGCAACTAAATATCACTAACAATGCAAATGCTAGTTTCAGGATGTGATGGTAGCAACACTAATAATAATAATAATAATCAGGCTGGAATATCTGCCTTGACAAAAGCTTTGACTTATTTTTTTAAATATTGAAAGTCAAAATTTTACAGTAATGATGCAACCATACAGTAAGTTAGCTACGGGCAAAATTAACAGAGCATGTCACTGGAAGAAAGGAAAATGTGATGAGTCCTGAAAAAAGAGTGAGAGTGACTGTCTGCAAGGCCTGTCAACAAGAATCATGCTGGAGAGTCTGATGACAGTTACCTAAACATGTGGGTGTCATTTGTAAGCTTTAAGTAATGTCATACAGGAGAGGAATGAGGTGCTTAACCAGGAGCAAGAAAGAAGCAAGATGAGACAACACTGGCCAGTCAAAAGTTCAACTAAAGCAATCTACTGCCTCTTTATACCCCTGAGCAAAGAGGATTGGTGCACATATTCACAGCACAGCAGGAATGCCATATGAGATACTCCATTTCCCTGCCCACATAGGATTTGATTCGGTAAAACTCTAGAATAAATACCATGGAATAATCATGGTGTAATTCTGTGCTTGTCCTTTCTTAAAACTAACATGACCATGGTAATAAATAAGTCATAGCTAGAAAGGGAAATAAAATGCCACACTTTAGACATGTAAAAGTTAGCCCCCCCTCAGTCTAAACTTACCCTCCTTGAGAGTTACTGGAAGCAGGTGGGCATCTCTGGAGAATGACTCATCCTCCTAAAATAAGTTTCTTGGATAGAAGGGATGATTCACTACCTGAAGATACCTAGAGAGCACATGGAGGTAGGTTAGATTAGATGCCTAATTTATTGCTGCTGAAAGTTAGGTAAAATGAATTTCTAATACAGTAACTACCTGATATTTCTCAGAATCAAGAAAAAGAATTACAACAGAAAATCCATGAATTTGCCTCACTCTGCTAGACTTATATTGCTTTTCAAAAGCTGTCAAATAGTTACAGCTTGTCCTTGACAGAATTCAAAGCAGATGCCATTAAAAGACGTGCTAAAGCAGGTGAGTGCAGTAACAAACTGCCATTTTACTGTTCCTTCTGTTTCTCCCATTGCTATTACAGCAAGGAAACACAAAGTTATCTTGAAGTGTAGTTATGTTCAGTAAATCATAATAGGTCTTATTATTACCTTTCAAATACAAATCTGTTAAAGCAATGTGCATTTCACTATAAGACACAAAAAACCCACACAAAATCACGCTGACACCAAGAACATTAAACACCCAGCCTGTTTCCTTTAAAATTAATGAGCCTATATTTTCTGAAGACACAAAAAAAAACCCCAAGCTCAATTCACTGTCTTGTTAGATGGATTTTTCAGTGTGGTAGAGCTGGATATATCTCCTGAAGGTTCCACAACAGTGGATGTTTCTCAGCTCCTAGCCCCTACTGGAGGTAGAGTGTCTTTTTTTTCTAAAACATGTCAGGGTATAAATAGAAATTGGAATTATTTATTCTTGAAATGAAGTATCCTCTCTTACTTTCACACGAGGATATTGCATAGCAATATATGTCTCCAATTATTACTTCAGCTGGAAGAGGTTTTAGTCCACATAGCTATGCAACTCTTTAGTGGAACAGGAGTGAATGAAGCCAGCAAGAGATTGCCACAGTCCTTCTGCTATACTAGTCCTGCTGGCAAGGAAAGATCAGCTAGGGAAAAAAGTCACACATTTGTTATTTTTAGTATTCCCTTGAAAGTGCATAATCCCAATTTATGGCAAACACGTTTAAACTAACTCCTCAGACACAGAGGAATATTAGGAAATAGCATGAAACTCTGGGCAAAAGCATGTTCTGACAGGCATATTTAGAAAATAGTTTCTTTTTCAGAGGTTTAAGCACATTACTGCCTAAGCTGTAATTGCACTTCCTCCACCTTTCCAGTGAATGATCGCATTAGTAATATTGAATGAAAGGGTCAGGAAAGCAATATAAAACCAGATTTTGCCATACACACGCACACACTTGTTTTGAGTCAAGTAAACCAAAGTTTTCTATTGCACTATGAGCTCAGCAGGGTATCTTATCATTTGAGGCACAACTTGTATGGAAGACCATAATTAAATATCCCTGATTGGAAAGATGTTAAAATACCACTGCTTTGGATAAGTTCATTGGAAAAAATGTCGGAATTTGATTTCTCAAGACTTGCTCGCTAAGCAATTTGAATGAATTCTGGGTAAGAAAAATTACATATAAGTCATCAATGCACAGCAAACACAAAGGCTTGTGCTCTACAAGAGCCATTTTACTTCCTTTTCTGAAATATTTACTGAGGTTTATATTGTAAGCATGTTTTTTCCCCCCCTCTGTCTAGGTCAGCCTTCAATCAGAAGACTGGATCTAGGGGCTCAAGGAGCAGTGCCTGTGTCATAATATTTTATAATAATAATTAATAAGATATAATGATTAAGACTTTTCACCCTCCACCTGAAAATAACTTGAGTACTGCAAACTAAGTCATTTGAAAATGGTACCACCTTGTTTAGCCAAGATATAAATTTTCCAGAGCCCCAAATGTCAGCTTTGTCATCTACCACTCCAACAGGGAAGAAAGCCAGTACAAAGGTATATAGTCATCTTACTGTCATTATTTTTACATATTCAAAATGCAGTAAGAAATGTGTAGCAGCAAAGCCTTCCCTTTTCTGCTGTGGTTGTATCTATCTTTGAAGACCAATCTCAAATTATACCACTCATGGAGAGCTTTGTGTGGATAGGCATGTAAGCGTACATGGATGATGATAATGATGATGACAATGATGACAACATGCAAGTACACATACACATGTGATAAATCCCTCCCAAAAGTACACTCAACCAAAAAAAAAAAAAGGAAAAAAGAGAGTTTCATAACTTTAATATTGGTGTCTGCAAAAGCCCACAAAAGAACTAATGCACATCTGCTCTTCAACTGAATGTATAGAATTTTCTTCTACCCCAGACTTCAAAATGACAGCACTTGGAACAACAGACACAAATAATGCAATTTTAATATTAATTTTACATAGCATTTTAATTTAATCTGTTTATCCCTCAGATATCTGTTCTGTACTGATCTGGTAGAGCAAAATACTGCAGGATTATACTACAAAGTCTCTTGTAAACAACCATATTGAAATGACTGTATTTATTTCACATTTACAATTGCTTTAATGAGATCAAAAATTGGCCCCCTGTAAAGAAGCTGGTCTAGCCTTGCACATGAAGGGATGGGAAAGAAAGTCCAATAAATTTTAAGCACCTGAAACGTTTCCAAGATATTTTTCATAACACCAGTAGCATACAAAAATTGACTGAGGTACTACAGAATGACCTGGAATTAATAATTTAAAGACATAAGATAGATTATTATCTTTTCTAATCATGTTTGTAAGCCATCCTTTCTAAACACATACAGTTTTGTTTTAAAATATATGATAAGTAGTACATACCTTAGAGAACAGGTAGTTTTCAAATGCTCTATGATTCCTTAGGAGAAAATAACTATGTTATATACATGTTTTTTAAAAAACAACATAATTTCTGCATATGATGTCTTCAAATGTTGATGGATACGCTGCAAATAGATCAGTAAGTGGATGAAAAATAGAAATGCTTCCCTCTGTTTCAATGACTGGCAGGGGAGAACTTGCCCTAGTTGGTGGGAACTACTAGGAATTCCTAAAGCCTTATGTCAGGAATGAAACAAGTAAATGAAACAAGTCAAGGGATTTTCTCTTACACCAAATAGTATGGCTCAGCACATATCTATCCAGTTAAGGTCTCCCTTTAAAATACCATCTCTGTACCTGAATTGTTAAATAGCATGGACCTTGTCCTCTACTAAGCTGCTAGAAGGCTTCTTGGCCCAAGAAAAATTAAGCATGTTAAATATTTAACAGCAAGGATTGTGTTTGGCTCTGTTGTCTCAACTATGCCCTGGCCCATTTAGCAGTACAAACTGAAAGCCTGCAGCTCTATGGCTCCCTCATCATGTCCAGGTGACCTAAGGCAGCCAGCGTCTGCTGCTTTAGGTGGCCCTGACACTGTGGGGCTAAGGATATTGGGGTCCTGATACAGAGGTAAAAGGCTTCATGTCTCTAGAGCTTGCCTGAGATTGGACTGCTTGTCTAGGGCTTTGCAGCAGAGACCCTACAAGCATTTAGGGAGCTGACAGTTTAAGAGTTTAAGCTTCCTGATGCTCCTTCTCACTAAGAGACATCTCTATACCCCGGTCTGCCTCTCTGGAGGTTGCCTGGGATGCCAGGTGGTTCAGGAGCCTTTAGAATAGAGATACATGGTAGTGTTTGTGAAAGAAAAAACAGAACAGAAGCCTTCTACTTTTCTAAAGGAATTGTTTCTTTGTTTGCAGAGAGAATTTTGAAACCTCTAATTTGCCTTTTGAATCAAAATTAAAACACTCTTAAACAGCCAGCATTTCTCACAGAAAGGAAATCTAGGCTTTGATAAGCTCTACTTCTCAACAATTTCAATCCACCTCAACCCAGTACAGGAGTTTCATGTATAGGACCTGAACTTTGTGACTCAGATTGTTCTCTAGATTTTTCTAGTCACTTCACTTCGGCACACCCAATTGTGGACCTTGGCCTGCTCAGGCCTACTGCAGAAACATAACCTGAAATTTTCCGTATCAAATTATTCTTGAGAACAATATGAATTATTCCACCAGTAGCAGAACTAAGGAATCCTGGTTTCCCAGTTTACAGTTGATATATATTTATACACCTTCTCCCACAATAACCACATATCTCTTTTTATTTAATTTATCTTTGTTCCTTATAGTTTAGGATGTAACAGAATGTACTGAAGGCAGTACAAACAATAACTGCTCTATGTCAATCTAACACAAAACTTTGAAGTAGTGCTAGTATCTGAGTTTTTAAAAGCAGCAATTTTCTGAGGGTTTATGGCTCAAATTCCTGAAATGAAAGCATCAATCCAGGTATGTAATTGACCTATAGCAACACTATAAAATCTTAATTGCTGAAAGACTCCCAACCATGAGCTGCAGAATATTCCCTGGGCAGCATTGGACAGTGCTAAGATATTCACTACATAGCACTAAAATACTCATTAGTCCAAAACCAGTTATTGCTACCGGGTGTGATGACTGTAGAGGCTTTCTCTAGAAGAGAAGAGACCCAAATTCAAGTCCTTATTTAATGAATACAAGTGTTGTATTAAAGTCCTGGGTTCTTGAGGAAAAGGGTGAGCATGAGATCACTATATTAGCTCCCCAGGCAAAAAGAGTTGCATTAAATGCCTGCGGGCTGACAGGGCTCTGGTGTGACTAAGGCACCTACACCATAGCAAGATGAAGACACAGATAGTTCTGGGCATGCTCAAAGGATAGACCTCATGTAGCTTGGAAGTGTAGACACCTGCCAGACCTCAGTACCTCCAGGGACAGGAAAGCATCTGACTAGAGATTCTGTTCACTTATTCTTTACAAAAACAAAAACAAAAAAAACCCAACAAATTGTCTTGTGCCTTATTTCTCACTTTATACAAATTTGGATAATAATATGTCTTTTCTCTGCAGTGTCAGAAGGTATGTATATTTGGAAAAACAAACAAACAAAAGGCCCAAAACTGTTTTGAAAAGAAACTGTGACTGTAATGATCAGAGCAAATAAAACATAGTTGGAGGAGTAGGGAGATTTCTGTGCTAACAATGGTTTTGGACATTCTATTTCTATCCTTACTTTTGGAAGTCTGACATTCATGATAAGATATATTTATTATTTAAATAAAATATTTAGAACATCTTAGTTATTTCCAGATTGTGCATATTCTACATATTCTATGTGTGAGTTAAGTTGTAGGGTATTTATATTCTTATTAGCATAAATTTTATAAACCCTATTCAAGAAATACTGACATTCACTCATGCAAATTTTATGCTAGAAAACTGCATCGCTTAAACAGTCACCCAAAACGAACACAAAAAGAAAAAGGACACGACCAAAGAAACTTATGCAAACATTCAAAAGATTATTAGCAATAATTGTGGGGTTTGAGGATTTGTTTTTTCCTTTATTCTCTATCATTTGTACCTTGTATGTGGCAAAGCCAGTGGATAAAGCCAAAGAGGATAGACTGAAATCTCTGTCCTCAAAAAGCTGAATATCCAGGTGTGTTTTTTTCCACTTAAGCAAGCTGCAAATACATATTTTTACTTTGACACAAAGCTACATAGAAGAAAAGATGGCATCATCTTTTGTGATTTAAGACTGCTGTCCTCAGAAGTAGAATAACCACTTTTCTTTTAATATGGCTAAATATTAAAGGAGATTGATTTTCTCCAAAGACCTGAGTATGCTGAATTATAGTTGGGACTTTTTTTTCCTTTGGTCATGCTATGGAGCATCTCTACATTTGAGCAGAGGCTGAATCTTGCTTTATATTCACAGCAGATGGTGATATGGTTTATGTTGATCTTTTGCTTCCATGGGAGTTTTCCCATTGGTTGAAATAACAGCTTTCACAGAAGACTCCAAAACAGGCCGTGTACATGGTACTATTTGTGGCCTCTTTGTCTGGGGATAATATTTCATCATTTTTTCACTGTGCTTTGCTTTACTTTTGTACATACTGTAGCTTCAGTCCCTCAAGAGACACGCCACAGAATCTGTTGCTTAGTAATAGTAACTTTTATGGAAATTAGCTTGAACTTCAAAAGAACAAAACATCTTTCCTTAGTCAGAGGTTTCTAAATAATGAATTCCTCTGAGAAAGTTGATTAGAAAAGCCAGCCTTCCAGAATCAAGTAGCACCAATGTTGACCTAAGATGAATTGCAAAGGTTAGTAATGCTCTTGAAAGGGCCATTTCTTTTTACCCCTTAAATTACGTTCAAGATTCTTTCTACCAATACCCAGGCTCACCTTGACAATAGTACCGTAAAGTGAAGTTTTATGTAAGTGGAATCAGCCTCTCAAACAGAAAAAAGATGGGGAGAATTACTGTGGTCATATAGCCTGGCCTCCTGTGTAATATAAATCACAGGAATTAATTATTGTCTTAACAAAAGCACCTCTTACAAAAAAGAATCTCAAACATAAAATTGAGTTGTCTTTTACCTTAAAGACCTGCTTCAGTTAAAAGAACTCCTGTCGCATGCTAAGGAAGCAGAGTTTGGGGCCAGAGAGGTAGCAGAAGAGCTGCAGACCCCATTGAGAGGGCCAGAGAAAGGGAACTACATCCTTCCTGCTGTGAGTGGAGACAGCTACCCACTGTCTCAAGCCATCCATGAGACAGGAAAGCTGCTGCACAGAGCCACTCAGTAGAAATGAAACCTTCCTGCTAAAGTCCTGGCTTCCATCCTCCATTGTACCTACCTGAAATCCTGCATCTCCATTTCACTTGGAGGAAGGCAGGGACCTAACTAAAAGGCACTCGACTCCTTTAAAACATGGCTGTGTAGAAAAGGACTAATCTTTCATCCTGATGGTTAATGTGTGCTGCTCAAAAGGCAAAGTGATGTCTGACTGTGTCTCCCACCACTTACCTGGCAGCCAAAGCACAATGCAAGAAGCAGTAAGAGCTTTGTGGGGCCAGAATTTGGGGCACAGGCATGAGTGAGACATTGGTGCCTGGAAACCAGGACACTTGAAGCCTCAGGTCCCACCTGCATTTATGGGATTGCTAATGCATCTGGCATCAGGTAATCCCTGCACTAAAACTGAAATCAGCTAGGCAGTTAGGATAACATTTGATGCTTCCAACTTGCCCAAATTATTAGGCTGCAAAGTAAGTCCCTAGGCTTCTTTCTTGCTTCCCATTCAGTCTTATAAATCTTACATTGCTTCGTCTATCTAGTTTAACAAAATAGAAGTGCAGCTCATTTTATGCAGTGACGCCTTCTGGATTTCTAAATTTGAAATAACAGAACTGGAATAATTAACAGAACTTTAAAAAATCAGGCTAGAAGGCTAGAGAATTTTAGAAGTAACTTTATAAAGTCTTGTATACACTGGAACATGAGAAATCAAAGACCAAGTAATGAAAGGTACAAAGGTAATGCAATCTAGTTGAACAATGCTAAGAAGTCTTAGGAGAGATGCTCTCTCACAGAAGCAAAGTGGTCTAATCCCTTCAGACAAACAGGACCAAACTGAGACACATTTACTTTTGCAGGAGAAAAATCCACACAGTGGTTAAAAGCACAGGTATTTCATGCCTCTTGTCTACAAAGAATCTCTGGAGCAACAGAATGCACAATCTTTTTTTTTCAAGTGTAGCTATCCTAAAAATCATTAAAAAAAGACTACAGGTAGATTCAGACACTTCAGAAAGTCACAGGTAGACCCTTACAGCCCTGTTCAGCTACATTTGACCCTAATGTTCACAGGTGCCTAACTTTACCACATTAAAATTTCTTACAGAGTTTGTGGAGAGATTAATCTGACTGACTGTGAACACATATCTCTTGACACTCCATGTTTCCTTCTTAATCAGTGAAGAGACACCAGCTTTTCCAGGCTGTTTTTCTCACTCCTTTTAAAAGGTAAATTTCCAAAATAGCTCCTATAAATCATACCTGAAAATATCCTTTCATCTGCACCGACTGCAAAGGACAAAAGAGCCTTAAGTGATCAGTGGGGCTGTCTGTGCTATAGCTAAAATGTCACGGATGTATCCCACTATACATACCTGCCTCTGCAGCACTGACAGCAATGAACAATGCAACATCCACCTCAAACTAGAATTTACAAAATGAGCTTTACATTATCTTCATCAGATGAGAAAGTCCATCCATAGGCATTTTCAGAGCTCAGCCAACAGCTAAGGCTGCAAACCTCTCCCACCCCAAACCAAGCCAAAACTCTTGGTAGATCACTGCGTTAACCTAATAATTCAGTAGTGAAAATATTTAGGAAGGAGATAGGATTTCAGCTGCTCTCAGGATCCCACAGGATTTTAAAGTCTCTCCTGAATGCTTTTATCAGTGGATTATTACCTAATCTGAGGTAAGAACAGAAAGGGCAGTCTCACTCCCTCCTGTAAAAGCTGTTTAACTTGGAACAGAATAACTAAATATTCACTGGAGGAGAGAGACACCTGGGCTGGGGTCGTTTCTGCATGTGAGGAGGAGAATCTGGCTTCCAATGCTGCTTTCCCAACAGCCTGTGAAACTCTACACCTCCTTGTATCAGATGGTGGCTGGAGCACAGCCTCCCACTTTCTTGTGAGTACGCTCACTCTTTCTCTCTGGCCCAAGGAGTATCAACTGTGAAAGAGCCCACAGGCGGGACAGAGAGTACCTCCCCTCTCCTCTAGAACACACCACAGTATATGGCCTGATTCATGACGGCATCAAGTCTTCTCCAGTGAGGAAGGCAAGGAAATCCAAGTCCAGGGAACCAAATTCAGAATTACTATTCTCACAGCTAAAGCGTCAATAAAGAGGCAAGAGATGATGGAAGAAATGCCACTTTAGCTCTCTCCCTTTGAAAGGAATGACACCCCCAAGAACATCAGGGCTTAAACTATACTCTAGCACTAACATTTTCCTGTAAGATTCAGCGGCTCCCTCTTGTCATCCGAGGTGTTTAAGCAATACCCTCAGCTGCCAAAATCTCCCATTCTTCTTTGACACAGAGCCTAGGCCCAGTAATTCAAAAGGAAACACTGTTAAATTTATCACAGCTGTGATTACATCCCCTTTGGAGATCGAATTAACTGACTCTTGGAGAAGTTACTGTCATTTATTTCACTAGACCTTCTCTTTCAACAGCAGGGTAGTGTTAGTGGAATTCCTCCTCATGTTGGTGATCAGGCTGAATTTTATTCCAGGCCAACCACAGAGGTCTGAATTGCAGTAATCTAAGGCAGAGCACCAGTTAAAACAAGGAATACATCTCATTGTTGCTATGCTCTGCACCCACACACCAGCAAAGCTGGTTATATAGATGGGATAATAAAACAGGAACAAGTTCTACTTCGATATTTATCAATACTATGCCTCTTATCTGCACTAGTTAGTGAGTTGTGGTTAAGCTACACCCACTGTCACACAACAGAGTAACACAATCCACTATTCTGTGCATGAAGCATCCATAACTTCATTTTGAAACCAAGTATCATCTCTGTAAGGGGCACTTAAGAGCTATCACCTATTGCAACTCACTTTTTCGTCCACCACACAGTGCAGTCACCGACTTACAGCTCTTTTCCCCCTCATATCTGAGCAGAGTTGCAATTGTCTTCATGAATGCCATTTTTATTTGAGAGCAAGCTGTAGGAACTTTTGTTCTGGTGGATGCTCACCGGCAGGTCTTGCACGCAGGGCACACAGAGGGACACAAGTCAGCTAAAGGATTCTTATTCAGCCAGGAATTGGCTACAGGCTGTTGTAGCTCAGGAATTAAACCTGTAATGCTACTGGGGATAAAACCAGAATCCTGCACTGGCACTTACCTGCTCCTGTAACAGCTCTTCCCTGACAGCCCTGATTTTATAGCAAAGGTAGTAAAACTCACCCTCAGGCTGTCATAGATGGTCCAAACTGTACTCAAGACAGCAGGGAGCGGAACTAGGTGAAAGAGGCTTGCTGGCTCCACAGCTTCTCCAGGCACCTCCACCTCCTTCTGCTGTCAGCACCAGTGTGTCCTGCCACCACTGTGCCTGCTGCGACATGGCAGCGCAGAAGGCACTATTCTCGGGGAGGTGGAGAAGAACAGGAAAGAAGGGAGAAAAAAGCGGTTGTTGTAGAGGTATGAGGAAGGAGTTGAAAATCAGGCGTGCAGGCAGCTGAGCAAGGCCATTCCCAAGCAACTGGAAATATCCCATCCCCTCTCAGGCTTCTTCAGGGACATGCCTTGACACTTTTATCATTTAGATAAATTACTTCAGTAAAATTTCTGCTAAATCATTAGCAAGCTGAAAAATTTCCCCAAAACAGCCAAGATGATGAGCATTTTTCATTCTGCTAGTATGGGGAATAATCCATCACACACCAATATGCAGCACTTGAATCATAAAGGTCACTGTCTCATGTAGAAATGAATCACGCCATGCAGTACCACTGCCTGTTTTATTTATTGCACAAAAAGATGATCTTAATTACTCAGTCCTAGCTAAAATGTAGTACACCCAGCTCAGGTAGTGTTTTTAGGGAAGTTATTTTCTTTTTAGGCTTTCTCTCTTTTGCTGGGTATTAGTGCATTTGTTTTAGATATATTGGCACATCCTTACCCCAATGTCTCAGAAAAGAGCATTCTGTAAATTCTTGACAAAAGAAAAATTCTGGTTTAAATAAAACCATCTGATTCAGGCAAACAATCTTTGTTATTTAAGATATGGATAACATAAATGAAGCATTTGAAACTACAAAGTTGAGCATTAAATCCAAGAACCCGGGGAATGCACAAAGATAGAGCAATTCTACAGACTTTTGCTACATTTTTGGAGAATGTTCACGTTTATTTTTTTCTTATTTTTTTTTCTTTCTTTCTCAAGTATTTTCACAGGTATAATATGTACAGAAAATACAATGCCATTCTATTTAAAAGCTTGTTTTAAAACAGTAATTCAAGGTTTCTCCACATCAGAAAATGGTAACTCAAAAAAAGATCAAAGCAGTTCATAATGGCAAAGTAGTGGCTCCTGGAAAACACACTTAAATTCCTCACCATTCCAACCGTAACAAACTTGTGCTCTGAACTTTTATTTTTCACACAAAAATAAACCAAAATCTCTTTCAAGGAGGGCACTGTTGAAAGATTTGAGATACAAAAATCCCAAATGGTTGTAGAAAGACCACTGAAATCTTTACACATATGCCCAAATAAAAGAAAATATGAAAGCATTGAGCATACAAGTAAAAAAAATAGTAACAGAAAGCAGTAAGAGGCAAAACAATTTTCCTCTCTATATACATAAATATTTTTAACAAGAAATGTCAAAAATACACAACTTTGGGTACAAAAGAATCATTTTAGCAATAGATTTGTACAAATGAGACTTCTGTAAGCAGCATGCTTTGACAGAATGAATTAAACTGCAACATAATTCAAAATACATTCATTTCAATCCTCCATATCAAAGATTTCTGAAAATGTAACATGAGGGGATATAGTTTAGTACCGAGTATCATTTCTGGAAAGGAAGAAAATTTTCATTCCCCGGTAGAATAAAGAAAGATCAATTTCAGTTTTTAAAATCCTTGGCCTTGGTCAAGCCCACTAAAATGCCTCAGTAGCCCAAATCCTGCCAACATGTATGCATTTTAACATTACAAATGTTAGTAAGGTTATGCTGGTCTTGGCAGGATCACAGACACCAAGACTGAGCAGTTTAGTGGTCTTCAACTTGGTCCTAGGACTTCAGCTGTAATTATCAAGGCACTGCTCAAAAGACAGTATATTAGACAAAATAGCCCAAATGGTTCTGTAAACACGTAATTACCCTGGGGATATTTCTACGCCACCTTGTTTCTTTCTTTGAGCATCCTGCTGTTCACTGTACGCTCTGATCACCTCCAAATCCTGCTAAGTGTGAATACTGTATGTATCACTATGTAAGTCCCCTCTGAATTTGGGCCACACAATTTTGGTTTCTTTTCTCCAAGTATCAGCAGATGCAGCTGAGTGGAAACCCTGTTATAGTCAGTGTAAACAAACACTAATTTATCAAGACAAACTAACTTTCTTTGATGCCTGCTATTTCCACCTCACAGCCAGTACTTATCTGAGATTATGAATTTGTCACAAAATCTTTTCCCCTCCCCCTTCAAAAAAGTAATTTCACTAACTTGCCTGTATTACTCATCTGCTTTCCTTCTTGAGTTGTTTTGTTTTATGACATTCATTCAAACCTCTTACAGCTCTGGAAGACAGCAAAAATACCTGTTCCTGCCATCTTAGACAGCACATATGCTCTCGCTCTATTACATTAGCTCTAAGCACAATTTTGCTGCTTTCAGAGGTAAACAGGCATGACAGCTCTGAAACAGAAAATCCATGCTAATCAGGTCATAAGCTTCCACTATCAATGTAAATGTAATTGAGAAATAAAAGCTATACTGAAAAGACAAGGTAAAACACTCTGTTTTACAGTGGAACTTCTTTAGTGCCTGTCATTTTGATCACAAAAAATCCATACCATCGTCATGAAGCTGACAAGGAGCGGAAAGTACAGATACCAGTAACATCACCACTGCCTGGGTGCCTTTACATGTAACCCAAAACCTCAGCTAGCAGTTTAAAAAAAAAAAACAACTAACTAAATTAAAAATTGTTCCTTTTTCACTCCTAAAATGTAAATATTGCCAACACTTCTACCCATAGTTGTCAATGAGAAGAACAGAGATAAATGTTAAATTAGTTCTTCACTGAAGATCTAAATAGAAACTGGGGTGTGAATCTTTAGTCGGCCTCAGGAAGCAAGCAGTCCCTATATCCATGTGTATGAAGGAAATGCTCTGTGCCGTGGATAGACAGAAATAGATAAAATTGCAATTATTTGCTCCTTGGATCCAATGAAGAGGCCCCACACTTTGGAAGATGGAAACAAGAGAAGCCCAAACCCTAGCCCTAGTTGGTAAGTTTGTTGTACATCAATCCTCCTGTACTCAGACAGCCCCAAAAAGCCCCTGTAAGGACACACAAAATTCTGCAGGCATTCTTCCCTAGCCTCAGAGCAACTGGGGATCTCACTTCAAAGCCCAAATCTGTCTTAATTTTACTTACCTCACACTAAATATGTATTTAGTTGATTAAAAAAAAATAAAATATCTGAGTTTGCATTGCTTTCATCAAGGAAAACCTTTGTGTTTCTGCTTTCCAGGCAGGTACCAAGACAGCCTGACATTAATCAGAAAGATGGTTTAGCATTTCAGGGAGAGAAGCTGACACCTAAGAGATGAGAACAGCAGAGTTCTGCCTTGAGGCAGCAGGCACTACAGAGGAAAAGGGGCAACAAAAAAATCAATGTAAAGTACTACTGGAGGGAAAAGGGGAATTTAACTTGCATCCACAGCAAACTCTGCTGGCCAACTGTTATTATTATCAGTTTATGCTTTCAGTCTAATGCTTAAACTGGAAAACATCAAACTGAGGATTTTTTTCGCAGGCATTACTATGCAGACTAAATCCTAGCCTCAGCTATGATTCATATACTACTTGTTTGCTGGTTTACCCTACTACTACTTCTTATTCTATCCCAACAAAAGCCTGACAACATTATTTCAGCAGCGCAGAGAACACCTAGCCTTGCAAGAGCTCCAAGCAGAAACAGCATTAGACCAACAGAGTGTAAATTGTAGACCCAAAGTCACAATTTCAGGTAAGTTTGCAGGCACACCATCAGGTTTGGATAGCTTCCAAAAGCCTAAAGTAACAACTACAGCCACCTTTTCCCCCCATGACAATTTTCTCAGGAACTCTATTTTTCTAAATCTTGTGTTAGCCTTAACCTTGGGATATAGTATTTACATTGCTTTCTTTCACTTTCATTCCTCCATTTTCTCCTTCCAACTCCCCTGGTAACTGAGCAGTTAATGTTACTTTTGCTCAGTTGTTAGAAAAACAGCAAATCTATGACTGTATGTGTAGCTATACCAACATAAATTGCCCTCCTGGGGCTTCCATGAGTCTTTCATTGAAATTCACCAATATAACTAATAATAACAACAATAATAATACCCCTTCAATACAGAACAAAATATTCCAATGAACAAATTCTACAGTAAATTTTGTAAAGTGCACAAAAATATTAATGGAAATAACAAAAAAAAAAAAGAAAACCATTTTCTAGTGTCACCATGAAAACTTCTGAAATATTGTTAAACTTAAATAGAAGTTATCTAATGAGACTTTTTGGCTCTAATATATTGGCAGACAGCAGCAACATTTTTCAGAAAAATTACACCAACTAAATATACCATATCTTAGCAGCATAAAAAGTCCCTACAATTAGATGCAATTGCAGGCCTAGTAAGCATAAACCTGACAAAATGTTACAAACGTAGTTGTCATTTAAAAGAATGGATTTCCATGGAATCCTAGAGGTAACATTTGTTATTTTGTTTACGTTGTATTCTGGTATTAAACCCAAGTGTAACCAACCATTTTCCCTCACTCTTTCCTCCCCAGATTGCACAGAGTACTGGAAAATTTAATCAAGTTATAAGATATGGCCACAGTGAAGAAGCCATATTAAACAAAACAAAATTCAACCTAAAGCCTAAAAACAAATAATCCCAGAAAGTTACAATCACTGTCAAACAACTGCAGCTTCACACTACCGACCGATGCTCCCCGCACACATAGATGGCACTAGGTCGAATGCGCCGCCTTGTATGGCCAGGAAGCTGTGGCAAAAACTTGAAGTATTTGGGCATCAAGTCCAAGCATGCATCATGAAATTTCTTAATCCTCCAGTAGTAAATCAGTGGGTTCAGTGCAGACTTGAGGTAGCAGAGCCAAAGGAGCCAAGTGCTTATCTCAAAAAAGTTGTGCTTGTAGTAGAAGTGGCTGTTGAATGTGGCAATAAGGCTGTAAGTGGTGAAGGGTGCCCAACAGACTATGAAGACAAGGAACAAAATCAAGATGGTTGTGAAGGCACGAGTTTTAAAGCTCATATCAATATTCATCTGAAAAGGTCTCTGTAAGCTCATGAGACCAAGTTTGCTGGCCTGGCTGAGGCATATGCTGTCGGGGTGGCTATGGATACGAACTGCGTTGTGGCGGACGGTGTTGAGTATGCCCATAAAAGAATACAGCATTACCAGGAATGGAATAAAAAAAGATATCAGCAAGATAACTATCACGTAGGCTCGGTAACCTGGGCTTGTAGAGTAGCCAAAAACACACTGAGGTGCTCTTGAGGGTATCTGCAGATTAGGATTCCCAACTGATAACGGAAAAGCAACGACGAAGGATGCCACCCAGGAAATCACAATGAGAATCTTTGCACGGTAAGGGTTCAGTTTATCTTGCCTCTGAACTATGATAAGAAATCGGTCAATACTAATGATAAGAAGAATGGCTACCCCTTCTATGACAAAAAGCCAGAAGAACATGGCGGAGACTCTGCAGAATATATCCCCAAAAATCCACTGAGTGGTAATGATTGTAATCAGAGCAAAAGGCATGTTCAGCACTGCCAGCAGCATGTCTGCAAAAGCCAGGCTTGCTAAGAGGATGTTAATTGCAGATCGCATAGCTGCCTTCTGGTAGACCATGAGGCAGACAACAAAGTTCCCAAGGAAAGAAATCAACAGGATAAATATCATAGCAGCAGAAAGAATGATCTGGAGTGGCAAACTCAAGCTCCTGAAAACTTCTTGAGATGGCAGGATAGCTGTAGTGTTTACGAGAAAAGTACTTCTCTCAGTGGTGAGCACAGCACCTGAACTATATCTCAATGGCTGTGTTGTGCCACTACGAAGCAAGAACTGGGGAGTGGTAAAATTCGTATAGGCATTTTCATAAACAATAAAAGTAGCATTTGAGGTCCCAGAGTGGGCCAGCGTCAACATTGCTGAGAAAACCATTGCTTCAGGAGAAACAAAAGTAGAACTAAAGGTCTTCAAGACATTTCATCTTGTTCAGGCAGTATCTCATTCCTGGTCATTTAACAAATCAAAATTCAGCATCTGAAAGCCTCAGAGTTGTTAAATTCATGTCAGTATTTCCATCTGAAAAAGAAGAAAGAAATGTAAAGAAATAAAGGAAGACCCTCTGAAATCAATGGGAACCAAAAGATTGCTCTGTTGCCTTAATGACAAAAGGATCCTTAACCCACGTTTATACTTTAGGTCAACACAATTTACTTAAGCACCAGTCACAGGAGTCTCATAATATGTGGTCTTTTTCATACAGATCATGCTCCTGTAGTCTGGCCAATATTGTACAATGCTATCACTCACCAGCTTTTTTACTACTAAAACCAGGACTGGAAAACTTTTGTGTTTGAAAACAAACTTTACTGATTAAGAGAGAATATATCACATCTGAATCTTTATTTAAATCTCATAATTTCTTAACTAACTTCATGTTTGTTTTGAAATTGCCTACAGCTGGAAACTTTAATAACATTTCCAAATATCTTAAATACTATCAGTATCACCTATCTGCCTGCTTGGTAAGCACTGAAAAGTCTTCCTATCTAAGCTATCCAACACAGAATCCTTGGTTCCATGTCAGTCATCAGCAGTAAATGCCTCAGGAAAAACATGTAAAACATCCTATTTCATTACTAATTATTAAATAACTTGTCCACAGGATTAAAGTATTTCTCAATTTGATTTAATTTAGTGACCGACTCATAACAAGCTGCAGGAAACTAACTCTTCTTCAGTCACTACAACACTTGCCCCTGCAGCAAGCTTTCCTGCTTTCACTGATCTAGAATCTGGTCTAGATCTAGAGAACTTGTCTTTGTTAATTCATCTTGGTATCCTACATGATGTAACCGTGTGCATTCTTTTTTTCCTAATTTTTCTAATTCTCAGACATTCTGCTGAACTCCCTCCCTCATTGTTATGCTGATACAGTGCAATTCCTTTCACAGTTTACGTGTACTGTCTTGTACTATTATTATATGCATTATTACATGTATGGTTCATACAGACAAATACAATGTGAAGGACTTGAGAGTTGTCTCCCCTTTCCAGTGCTAGGTCTTCACAGAACTCCTCTCCTCTATCTTCGACTATTAAACACTCCCTGAGTAGACCGGCACCTGATCAAGCTGGAAACCAGAAGGATTCTATGCCCTTTTAAAAAACAGATCTCCGTCACCAGAAATGAGAAGTGGGATTCACCTCATTCATTCTGGGCAACTGTAATAGTCACTTCAGGCTGTTTTCATGTTTTCAGTCAGAAGAGAGATATAGGCATCTTCAGAGGGCAATTCATCTCCCTCCATCTCTACACACAGTCACAAGCTTGTGTACTAATTCGAGATGCTTATGTTGGGTAACGCAAATCCTGCCCACAAGATTTATGCAGGTTCTGTTTGGTATCAACACCGAGCAAAAGCCAAAGGAAGAAGGAATGCCTTTACAAATTTATAGAAGGACCACATGCTTAATCTTCCCTGGATACTACTTCAACAAAGAAATTAACTGTAAGACAACAGCCTAACTTATGTCCCCAGTTTGGACTTCTGGCAACGCAAATGCAAGCCTGCTCAGGCTGCTGCCAGGGATTCATCAAGTCACACCAGCACTATGACCTGTTCTCATTCCACAGCAAAGCTATTCCTTTCCCACCTGCAAGTTAAATATTGCTGTATGATCCCAGGGCCAGAGCCTTCAGCATTTTTTCTAAGACAAATGATTAATATCTCTGTCTCCTTTAATTCTGAAGGGTATCAAGAAGGGATATTATTATAAAAATTCTAATTTCATAGAGTCTGCAGTGGGGTGACCCTGACCGAATGTCAGGTGCCCAACAAAGCTGGCCGACAACACCAAGCTGTGTGGTGCAGCTGACATGCTGAAGGGAAGGGATGCCATCCAGAGGGACCTTCATAGGCTGGAGAGGTGGGCCCATGCCAACCTCATGAAGTTCAATAAGATCAAGTGGGGCAATCCCAAGCACCAATA
>VZZY01003287.1:0-69170 GCA_013400335.1 Eurystomus gularis
AACGAGAATTTGCAATTGAAGGCATTCATGCACTTCAGTATATTTCTTACATGGCCCCCTGCCTTGAGGAGAAAAATGTCCCCATCAGCTGATCGTTAAACGCTGTGCTAGACTGTGAATTTAGTCTGTAACCCATTGATAGCTCAGCTAGTGCTCCAAAATCATGGGGATGGACATGGCAGGAAAATATGAACTTAGAGTCAGTCTTAGTTATCAAATAAATATTATGTCTATAATTTTCTTTTTGATTTGTAAATAATCTCATTTTTTAAGCAATTTTTAATATTGAAATGGGATTAAGGCTGAAGAAAGCTTTCTTGTTACATCTGTTAAACCTGTTAAGGGAATGATGAAGATGCAGTAGTGAAATTTTACTGGTAAAACCTCTTTAGGTTTCCCTCTGGCTAGAATATGCTGTTTATTTGCTTTAAAACCAAATAACAAGTCAAGTTTCTGAATAGAAAGGATGAGGTTATTTCTGATTATAAGAAAAGTATTAAAATTTCTCCTCTGGACTTTCAAAGATATCTTTAAAATATCTATGCTAAATATGTTTGTGTCTGAATTAAGATAGGGCCATAATAACAACTGAGAGTTATATAGCATATTCCAGGCAAAGATATCAGTAAATTCTACAAATTAATTAAAAATTGTATTTGGAGGGATCACTTTCCTATCACTGAAACCTTGACAATTCTAGGGTGGAAGTCAGCAACACTTACAACAAAACCACAGAAAACAACATGTTCAAGGTAGAAAATTCCAAACACTGTGTCCCCTTGAAACTTCAGTAGAAACTTAGATGACACAAAACATAAGCTCTAGTGCAATTTAGCCAGAACATTAAGTGAATACCGCAAAAACAATCTGTATCACTTTAGGATAGAAAAAATAAAGATGTCTAAAAGAATCAGCACATATATTTACTTTACGTTCAGGGTCACTAACCAGCTAAACTAGAGAAGTCTGTGCATTTGCACCTTGTTCTAAAACTGGAGTGGCAGAGGTGAAGGTATCTGAAGACTACAGATAGAAGTGCTTCAAAGCGATGGGGCTCAACAAAGGCTATAGTAGACTTAAGTCTTCTCCTAGCCATCAGCTCTGTTTTGTCTATCCTAGGCCTCTAAAGAGCAGTAGTTTTACTAGAATGCTGAAGAACACAGTGTTGGTATTCTTAAAAAATCACCAAAGTATTCTCTTCTAGAAGGTTTCTCATCAGCCTTCCCAGCAGAAATTCAGCCTTTATTGAATGAATGGGCAGATTTCCTTTGACATGCTGAAATTTGAGTCAGCTCACATACACACATTTTTCTTACAGACAGCTCAAGGTCGCATTTTCATTGAATAAATGACAATTTTGTCATTACCATTCATAAACAGCCTAGCAAGACCCCATGAATAAGTGTGTAGGAGGGTGTGTGTATGAGATGTGTGGGTAGTGCCCCTGCAGAAGGTGAGCTGATCAAAACCCCAGAGTAAGGGACTGCCTCCAGGCCTTTTGCTATCAGAGGATGCTCTTCCTGTCAGTGTAGAAGGCGTTGAACAAATGAAGAAAACAAAAGGTAATTCCATCAAGCTCTTTAAATAGCCAAAATAGGGTAATCGCAAATTTAGGCATTAAGAAGTGTTTCAGAGGAAATACTTTAATTCATTTTTGTTTGGTTGTGGGTTTTTTTTGTGTTTGGGGTTTTGTGTGTGTGTGTGTTTGTTTTTTGTTGTTGTTGTTTTGGATTGGTTTGGTTTTGTTTTGTTTTGTTTTTTTCTGGGATATTTAACCTCTTTTAACCCTTTATCAGCTCTCATGCTCTACCAAAGATGTAAAAAAACATTACCAGCAGAGTTAGCTTACCTGTACAAATAATGCTCTTCTAAACAATTAATATAATTTAAAACTAGTCTTTATTTTTCATGCATATTTTTTAAATTACAGTTAAAGTGAGTTAGTTTAAAACTACAATAAATACATTTATTATTTCACTTAACCTTAATTTATATCCTATTTTCTTTTTTTTTAATCTCTTCAAAATAATTGTCTTCTATTTCCTTGTCATTACCTTGGTAATTTCCTCTACTGCTTGATTTAGAAAATGGTATTCAGGAGGGCAGTAGAGGATGAATGGGCTAAGATATAATAATTCTGTTTATTGTTTTACAGATTACAGGGAGCAATTTGTTTTATGAAGCAGCATAGAAGAAAACAGGCACTATTCTGGAAATTAAAGGTCTTCCAGTATGCTGCATAATTCTCTCCTGAATTAAAGATTAATTAAATACTTTTTAAAAAAAATTGAAGTAAATGTCAGAGGCAGAGAACTGAAATTAAGGAACAGAGAATAACTATTACAAGCATAGCTAAAACAAAATAATTTGAAATATTATCATAGATAATGCTTAATAATGTCTGAAAAATAATCTCCTCTTTTTCAAGTCCAGGATACAGCAGAAACAGGTATTGATGTGATAACTGATATGTTGGTGTGTACTTAATTACTGTGGGTTTAGAGCTGAGGATGTTGCTTTCCTCTCATGCATATTAAACTACTAACAATTTCCAAATAGATAATAAAGCATTTTATTTATGTCAATGGTTTTGATTGATGAAAGTCTTCTAGACTATAGTTTCTTCTAGGGAAAGAGTAAACAACATGAATGTTTTAAACTGAGAAGACACAGTCTGAAATCCTGTAAAAATTGTCAGCTCTTAAGGCAAAAGTGGGACACCATAAGTCTCCTATCAAACTATTTTCCCCATTACTTCATAATTTACATATTGACTGCTGTGAAAGTTATGCCTTATTTAAAGAAAAAGGACCAGACTCAAGAGTGACTAGAGGTCTTCTTTCCAATTTGCATTTTGGTAAAGAGCATACTAGGAAGGGAGGAGGAATATTGTTATAGTAAATATAAAAAGACACAAAGAGCACTGCCTTCTTTTTCCACTTTTCCTTCCCTGTCCTAAAGTTTACACGTACTCCTTTCTTTTTGTGTTCTTCCCAAACTGTTGCTTCAAGTGCCAGCTCTTTTCATCTTCCCCTTTCTCTTCTATGTAATTTTGTGTAGTGTTGTAAATTCTGTAATCCCACTGTTATAAATTCCCTATTGTAACTTCCTCCATTTAGCTGGTCAAGATGTTGAAGTACTGCATAAAAACATAAGCTCCTTATGTGCTTGTGAGCTGTAATGAGCATATTCCAACCAGGCTAGCATGACCTTCTTCCTAGGTAGAGAGAAAAGGACCCCTTACTGTGCTTTCTTGCTCATACAGATCACAGATAATAACTTGTCTTCCTCCTTGGACAGGGTTCTTAATTCTTTAGAATTATTTACATTCTCTAGGTTATAGTCAAAATTTTCCCAGCACTCTGAAATGTCACATGCCCCACTTAGTAGACTAGGTAGTATTACATGGTGATAGACAAGACTAAATCAAAGGCCCTGCACACATGGATATTAAAATATTTTACTGAATCTACAGATGAAAGAAGGGTATTCATGTCATTGAATACACTCTTCAAAGAGTCTTAAGCAGCAAAGGGTTGTGCTTAGGACATAGGAAAAGGAGGAAATCAGACAGAGTATTGACTTGCGTTGATTAGAAACTCTTTCACTGGACTTCTAAAGATATCTTAGATATTCATTTGAGAAATGAGGGTTGGGTTTAGCTCAGCAAGTATGTGCATTATATCCGTCAGACTTACTGAGAACAGATTCTCACTGTGAATTATCATTCAAGCATCTCGGTTCTCTATATGCACATACTTACGAATTTGCATTTCAACAGAATGTGAGGCTGAATTATACGAAATCTATTTTAGATAACATACTCAAGCTTTGATGGAGAAAATATTTTCTAGAGCTACAAACCTTTTATCATTTTTGTCTATTTTATGCTTTCCATTTTACAGATAAAAGACAGCAGCTTACTGCTAGAGATTATTCACTGAGTATTGGAAACAAGCAAACAAAAAAGTGAAATAATAAGCATTATATTAATAATTTTTTACATGTTATTTATACATTTCAATGGATGCTGTTTGTGTATGGGCATGTGTTATACGAAATAGATTTTTAAGTAAAAGAATGGAAATCAATTTTTAGATGAGATTTCACTGAAGTGTCTAGGGAGCACATGCAGGAGGGACTCTAAAGAACTGCCTATTGAAGAAGATTACTAGAAAGAAGTTTTAATAGTTATATTGTGTTTAGCTATCCTTTTGTTTGTCAAGAGAGTGCAAAGCGTGCATGGCTTGAACTGGTCTCTTAAAACATGAGAATACAACAGAAATAGAAGAAAAAGGCAACAGATAATTGACTGGATGCATTTCTACATCTGTCACTCATTCTGATATTAAAGCCTAGAAGTCATAGAAGCATACAATCATAGAATGTATTGGGTTGGAAGGGACCTCTAAAGGCCATCTAGTCCACTCCTCCTACAATAAGCAGGGACATCTCTAACTAGGTTAGGTAGCTCAGAGTCTTATCAAGCCTGACCTTTAATGTCTCCAGGGATGGGGCCTCCACGACCTCTCTGGGCAGCCTGTTCCAGCGATCAACCACCCTCATATTAAAGAACTTCCTAATGTCTGGAAACATTAGGATGTAAAAAACATTTCCTGATGTCTGATGATATTCTGGAACTGAGTCGTCTTAAGGCTTCTATCACTATCTTTTCTATAGAGGTAACACCCTAATCTGTACAGTAAAAATAGATAAACATATGATTGGTGGATAGTCATCAATAAATCTGAAGGCATAGTTAAATTTCTTGTAGAGGCAGATGAAAACCAAACTCACTGGCAAATCCACAAATCTTGCTTTCCATAATTTTTCAGGCTCCTTGGCTCTTTCAGAAATAATATTTTTTCCATTCCATTTTTACCTTTTTTCAGCTCTCTCGGGGAATATGGAGACACGCAAAACATATCAGAACATTATTGACACTCACTGAACTGCAAAGTAGATTTGAGTTGTGCTCTACTTCTGTGCAGTTTTAGGTGAGCTTTGGCTTTATCCTGAACAATTCACTCAGCTCCTTCTTTCCAACTCTATCCGGTGTTCACCAAGGGGAAATAATTCCTTTACTTCAGTGGGTACTGAATCTAGCTCTGAGTAAATGTTTCAGACTTGACATATTAAGCTGTTTGCTCAAAACTATTTCCAGGTTGATTTTTTCAGCTTGGAAGTCATTTATAGCCCCTGTCACACAGTGATTTTCCTATAGTGCTTTGCACTGGAACTTCGCACTAATAACTAACTGCTATATACTTATGCTTTCTTCTCCTCCCATTATTATTCCTTGTTAGCTACCTGAGACATAAAAAGAATTTAAACAGTTAACATATGACAACAATGATACAATAGATTTCCAGGTATGCAAGTGTGACAGATGTGAGTTATTTTTCACACAAGAATAAATCACTCTGCCCTTTAGCTGCCAGGCTGTCAGCTTCACATGTGTAATTTGGAAAGAGCATTTCCCAACTCTCATAAAATGGCATATTTCAGGTCCACAGACTTCTTTGTGAATAATTGCTGGTTTCAGGAGAGTCAATGCTCTGCTTTCATAATGATCTTTAACATCTTGGGAATTAATTCTCTTTTATAGAAAGAAACCTCCACATCTACTTCTTCAAAGTGTAGGTAATTAATCCAGTCTGTGAAAGAGGGCGAGGGGGGGAACAAAAGAACTGAGATTTTCCTAGCACAATTTTTAGTTACAGCAGATCTTATAGAAGTCTTATCTTTATATCATGTCTTTCAGGAATGTGACACAATCAACTAAACTTAGTTATCAAGGAATCTAAGTGGTTTTACACATCTGGGAAATCTTTATAAATTTGACCTCTCATGCTAAATTCACACCATTCATACTCTGTTGACCTCAGCTGAATTCAACCAAGATAAAACTGAGCTTCCTTTTCCTCACCTTTCAAATACGAGATGTCTGCATCACAGGTTATTACATGGCTTGATTCTGTTATTCATTTACCATTTTTCATTAAATTATTTGAGATTCTCAGATGAAAGATGCTGAAAAGTGGGATTGTGTTTCTTATCATAAGAGGATTGTAAGTGTATGCGTAAGGTCTTTAAAGGACAGGTTGATAGTTGAACTGTAAGGACATGTGGTTTTGGAGGGTATGTGGTTAACATAATATGGTTCAACAAAACAAACAAAGACCAGAGACTGGAAAACTAATAAACACCAACGTACACAAACTTTAGTGAGAGATAAAGAAGACAGTAACAAAAATGAGAACACTTAGGTCTCTGATTGATGGACTCAAGAGATAAGGGTGTGCCACTAGTGACTTCCATCTAATCAACTGGCAAGGACCAGGCAGTCCATGCTGCTCATGTCTGTGTGACTGCTGGTTGGTGTTTTCGTGGGTGATGGAAAAAGTACTGCTCTACCTGTACCAGTCTGAGAGATTGTCTGGAAAGTTGGACTAATTCAAACAAATTCATTTGAATAGAGACAAATGCAAAACTGCTTATTTCTAGTCTTCTCCTAGAAGGTAGGTAATCTCAGCTATCATTAGCTGCCTCAAACATATGTCCCTGGGCTATGTTATATAGTGTGCAGTCAGAGGAGCCTCTAGACAGTCAATTGATGTATCTTAGCACTGGATAAATCAACTTCTATAGGTAACCATCTCTGTCCATTCACAGCAGAAGAAACCCAGGTGACTTAGGCAAGAAAAGTAAACTTCAGAAGGCTGAAGTGAAATAAAATCTTGACCATAGGGGCCAAGAAATGTTGTTCTTCTGGAAAGAAAACGATTTAGAGATTGTGAAGCCTCCAGTGCAAACCTGTAGTTAATGTAACCTTGCACATATACACACAGTGAAAGAATTAGGGAGAAAGTTCTCCTTTTGTACACAGTGCTGGTAAGATCAATACAATAGATAGCTGTCAACAGAGCCTTCTTAAAAAATGTGAAGAGGATGCTGATAAACTAGAGATTGTGCAGGAAAAGGTATTAAAAAAAACAGCTCAAGGGCTCAGTATGAACAAGGTACATGCCACTTCAGGACACCATCACATGAAGTCCTAAGGGTTTCTGGCTCTCTGACATGTTAAATTTATTTCCTAAATATATAAGGAAGATTGTTATATTATTTGATTTTTCAGCCTGATTGTTTCAAGTTTATATTTCCTATATTACATTAATGTTACTCACAAAATTCTGTAAAAATGTGGTTTTGAGTGTAATCCTGAGACTTTCCAGAAACAAATTACGTAGTTCAGAATATAAAATTATTATTCAGAGGTCATCCTCCAGTTTGAAAGATCTTGATTTATGACATAGACTTCTGTCTCTTGAGCTCCTTAAGTGATTGACATAAATAGTTATCATTCTTTGGATGAACAAGCCAGTAAAAAGAACAAGGTACTACACATGTGTGTTTCACAGGTTATTCTTTTGGGAGGGGAAATATTAAGATTCAAATATCTTTGGTTCTGTTCTAGCTATTTCACTCTGCCATGCTCAGCCCCATACTTTTTGCATGCTTTCTTCTACTCCAGTTTTGACCTGCAAAGCAGGTCTTCCTTTTGTGAATTATTATTATTTTTAGCTTTTTCTATGCCAACTTGTTAACATTTTATGCTCTTATTCTTTTGCATATACCCTGTAAAACATCCATTATTTGACAGCATACTCAGAACACCAGATGATACTTGCAGTACTTATTATGATTAATTTCAAAGCAGTTCCCATCAGTTCTTCAAACCTATGTGAAGAATAATCTCTGTTCTGCCTCCAGCAACATATAGCATAAGCATATAGCTTGTGCTTATCATGCAACTATATCACTATTAAGAAAAGCCAGACAAGAGTTGATATAACTATCCTGTTGAGAAGCTGACACTGTATTTGACATGGTCCATGAGTATCGCTCTTATTTATACTGCACTAAATTACGCTTGTGGTTTTAGGAACAGTACGATGATACAGAATGTGCCTGACAAAGTAGGAACTGAAAGGAGAAAGAAAAGTCGAGAGGATGAAGAGCAGGATGCAATGCAGGAGTTGATGAGATCTCCTGAGTCATCAGGTGTGGTCCTTAGCCTCAGCAAGGAAGTCTGTCACAGAACCTTCATTAACTATCCTGGCTCTGGCTTTGTAAACAGGTTCCTTTCTGCTGCTGAGACTCTCCTGGAATCTTGTTCTTCTGTTACTTAGAAATCAGCTTCTATTTTCCAGTCCAAAGGTGAATATAGACAGCTATCCTTGTTATCTGGTGTCAGCAGTTGATTTTTAACATATATGTTGTGAGTAGATGGAGCTTAGTGCTGTTCCTAGGCTTTCCTGGAAAATACTCTATTACGTCCTACAAACATAAGAGCATCTGTTGTTTTCTTTTCCTTGGACAAAGTTTCATTTTATTTCCTTGAGTGCATTTGCATTGAGTTCAGTCTGTTAACTGTTTTTTGGAAGTCACAGACAGAAGGAAAAGGAGCTGTGGCTTTTCCTTTGAAGGGAGAGATAGTCCGCCCTTGAAGGGAGGAGAGGTCAACTGAACTGGTGGAGAGGTGGCACTGGTGCCCATTGGAAGGCAGGAGGAGAAAAATGGCTGTAGGCATATAGGAAGGGAAATCTAATGCAGAAGGATGTGGAGCTTAAGAGGGAAGGGGTTTCAGGCAGGCAAAAGAAATAGGGCTGCTCTTGGGAATCCCCTAGGGAAACCGGACTCTTTGGGAGGAGAGAGAGGGTCGTGGAGTAACCTAGGGCTAAGCAAAGGGGACTTGACCATGCAGTGCAGAAGTATTCAGAGGCACATCCTTATATTTATCCTTATATTTTATATATCCTTATATTTATATCCTTATATTTATAAGGATACAGGAAAGTAAGGGTGGGGAGCCCAAGATAAGAGTGACAAAGAGAGGGGAACATGTGTGTGTCCACGGGAGTGTCCCTGAATCCTATTATGCACACCCTGCCCCAAACTGATTGCTGAGCACTTTCTTCTCCAACCTCATCCTTTGCTGTTGTGTGTGCTGTGATCCTAAGCAGAGGATTTCTGGTGGGTTTTGGGGATTATTTTGCATGGATCTATGTGAAAAATAGATGGACCTGTTGCTGCATGAGGGCTTTATAAGCTCTCATGGTAGTAAGGTGAGTCTGTCTTAAGACAGATTGCCAAAGTATAGACAAGTATAAACCGAGAAAAATAACTTTTACTCTGACTGCATCAGCTCGCTCAAGAGTTTGGTTGATTTTACTGTTAAAAGGAAATACTTCCTTTGTGTTTTGTGGCCCACAGCATCTCCACATTTTACTGCATCTTATAAGAAAGAAATATTTCATCAGCACTTTTCATTTCATGAAGGTTCATATAAAAATAACAGACAATATTATTTTTGCATGAGATCACACAGTACAGCAAAACAAGAGGCTTAAGAGGAGTGCCCAGCAATCTCTTTGGTGCAGAATTCAGTGACACTGGATAGAAGTACATAGGTGGGTACCAAAATAAACCAAGACTTGCCTGGCCCAGATCCCATTCCCATTTTCTGTTGTTGACTATGTATAGCTGAGCATAAAGAGAACATTTTCAGGTGCGCACAAGTCATACTCTTTCCAAAGAAATACAAGTCTAAGAATGTTAAAATCCCCTAACACTGGGATTTTGGCTTCTGGATTACTTAGAAACTTCTATTAAAAACCTAAATATAGAAAACGTATAGCTCTTATTCCCCTTGATTAAAACCTTAAAGTTTCAGTTCTGTTTCTGAAAATAGTTAAATCACTTAGACACTATTATCATAAAGTTTCTTTCTATACTATAACATATGTTCAGTTTACAACTCTGGAAGGTGCAGATATTAACGTTACCACCTGCGCTGGATTTGGATATAAATATTTATTACAATTCAATCTCCATTCGGAGCATTACTCACAAAACTGCAGATGAAGAAAAGCCAGGATGACAGGTCACAGATGAATGCTAATAGATTTGAACTTTTGCTAGCTGTAGTCAGTTTTGTTATTAACACAATCCCTTCTTTTGTCATGCTCAGTATATTGGAAAGTTATTTTAACTGTCTAAGTCTAATAACATCACCAGTCATAATCCATTCCAGAATCCGAGGAAAGTCATTGACTTTTTCCTCCCTCAGTCATCTTCATCATCTGCCTAGACTGAACAAGACAAAGTTATTTTCACTTACCAGAGATTTCATAAATCACTGATACTGTAATAATTGCCAAGTATCACAAGAGTTCTGCTAGTATTTAAGGAAGTTGAGCTTGAAATTCATGGTATTGGTGAATAAAAAAGAAGTTTCAGGAGAGTGTTTTTATGCATTTTTCATCAGATCACTGTCATATCGCACTGACCACAAAAGAATAAACATGATTTAAGTAATATCCATTATATTACTGAATACACTGCTTATAATTTGATATTTGGGTGAGTGTCTGGAGAAAATTTAAGAGTATTTAACTATTATATTGTAATGCATTCTGTGTAACTGCTCTGCTATGACTCTGTCTGATAGGATTTTCTATTTATTACTGTGAAGACAATGATGCTCACTACAAGTCCTCCTCCTTTTAGAACTTGCCAGTTTTGTCACTACCTACAGTCTGTAGACCCCAGAGAATTTCCATCCATCTTTTTCACAACTTGCTGAATGTTAGCAAAGCAGGTAAAGCTTGCAAGGAATATAGAACACACCTACCACAATGCCCTTAAATTTTCATCTGCTCATCATATTTTTGGTATTATATCATTCAGCACATACGAGATTTGGATTATTTCTCATTCAGGAGTTTCCAGGATATGTCTCTAGTCTCCTAAACTGCATGAAATTTTGGGATGGCAAAATATCATTTAATTAATCAATTAATTAATTAGTTAATAAGGAAAAAAATAGCAACTTAATGCATAAAACCAGTATTTTGAAAAAAACCCATATATAAGTGGATTAAGAAAAATATTTCAAATGCCTCAATAATTAATTAATTTAATTATGAAGGTACCCTGTCATCGTTAAAAGTGCAGTTTACCTCGAGAAGGTAAAAACTGTGAGTAGCCAAGTGCATCACACCATGAGTATGCAATAAATCACCATAAAGATTAATACCAAGCAAAGCCCATCAGCTGTTCATTCAGATAATAAGTGTTAGCAGAGCACTTCACAAGGAAGAGTCAATGAGAAGTCATGGTGCTCTAAGAAGACCCAATAAATATACTGAGTAAAATATGATCAATTTTATTAAAAATAATCTTTGATCAGTCACAACCAAGATTAATTTGGTAACTGCACAAAGGAACATATCAATTAAGGAATCATAATTTAAGAACAAAAAGCAGTTTAGAGGAAGAAGAAAGAGGTATATCTAACGTTTTTTCTGTATTATGTAGATGATATCATTGCTGCCATAACTGAAACTAGAAAAATTTTTCCCAAGAAAAAGAAAGGTAGTCAACAAGTATTTGACTGAATGGAACAATAATAAAACTTATTTCATTAGCTCATGCACTTATCAACTGGATTGTATTTTAAAAATTGTTTTATCTGAAAATAATATAGTAAACTTATGAGGTGATATCATTAGTCCTAATTCCAAATGTATAGTAAATACTTTAAAATTATACAATTATAATGGTTCTAGACTTAAAACAGAAGCAAACAAATAAACAGAAACCTTTGGATGGGCAGAACTGCAGCAATGTTAGTCAGTTAAATTGTTCCAGGATGTTGGCAAACCCTGAGACCAACTAGCATGTGGCTGCACACACAGTCATACATTAAACTCTTTTGCTGTTTAGACCAAGGTGGCCGTATCCTAAATGACTCTTCATACTAGGTCCTAGCTTTTGATATTTTCTGAGTTAATGCTAAGGACTGTGCAGGAGACAACAAGTTGATCTGGGTCAAAACCACTTTCTGGGATGTTGGTCACAGAAGCTCAGCAGCATAAACCATCTTTTTCTTTTAGCCCGGTGACTTCTCTGAGGTCTCTGTGTAGTTCCCAGGGGTTCCCTTTTCACTTAGTGGGCCCAGTCAAAGCACAAGAGAGGGATCATCTCACTTAGCTTTAGACCATAACTGTAGGCTAATTGTCTGTGCTCCTAAAGCGATGCCTTAGGGAAGCAAGCCATCTCATCCCAATGCAAGTGGGATGAATTTTGGTAGCATACCTACCTTTAATAATTACTTATAGAGAAACAGAAGACAACTAGCTTAGGCTGGGTATCTAAACTTTAGGAGACTAAAGTCAGGTGGAAATATATCCCACCTGTAATCTCATTTACCCAAATGCTAATAACGAGGTAAACACAGGCAGAAGATCAGAGACAGTGAATACTGTATGTATATATGACATAAATATGACTCTGTTACATATACAGTTGAAGTTTCAAGACCCTGAAGTGGCTTATAATACACAACACTTAGTATTATAGAAAACAGCAGACAAACTGACTCGTGGACTAAGCTGAAACTCTGTAACTACTATGTAACCAAAATATCTAGTAATTTGTATTTTGTAAGTTGGATTTCATGACCAAGCAGGTCTCCCTTATTCATATGTTCCTAATAACTAAGATTTTATGTATACAGAGTTCTGAATCTTCTCTTCTTTCCTCCTGCCCCTGGATGTAACTGTTTCAATATTAATATTTCATTATACAGAGAAATTGCCTATATTGATTTCATTTTAGGTCATCAGAACTAACAGCCAGATAAATATGAGTGAATAATATGATCAGTCTACACTCCACGAGTCTAAAATAAAATTAAAATTCAATGAACAATGTTATTGAATTAAATGCATGACTTCAAGAGCACTCTGCCAGATAGTATATGTGCCTGTAATGATGAAGGCAGGTGTAATAATAACCTGCCATTGATAATAACTTGGTGATTAATTAACAGGTTTGTTTTTTATTGAGTGGAATAGTAAAAAATTGGTAACAGTTACTAACCAAGATAGAAATAATCTTTTCATCAGTGACTTTTTCCAGTACCCACAATTTCCAGACATTTAAAAGAATTTATCTGCTTTTGTGTTTAGCTGTCTTTGTGCTAAAGCCCATTATGGCCTAGTATTCCTCACTTAGGTTCTTCTGCTCAGTCTTTTGTGACCAAGAGTGACTTTGGTGCAACTCTGTGGCAAAAATCTACACTACCTTAGAAAAGAATGCCTTGAATTGTCCTCTGGATCAAACATGCTCTCAATACATACTTTGAACAGGGTGACAGACATAGCAGAACTCTCTTCTTTCACACCTATGTGCCCAGGGACATCCACTGATAGTTTGCTGACTTTGTGGAAATTTTTCCTGTATTTCATCTGTCTGCAGTACTCACACAGAACCTGGTGTCCCATCAGCCACACATCACGCAAGTCCCAGCTGCCCCTCTGACTGGCATTGCTGCAGAAGCTGTGGGATACTCAGAGTGCCTGGGTGCATCTGTACCCACTGGCAAGGAGCATCCTGGAGGCTGTCGCATGGTGAGCAGTTCCCAGACACAGCCTACCTCCCTCGAAGTGCCTGCTGTGTCACGCTACACAGCGAGCACGGGTGCCCACAGCTCTATACAGTGTTTGCTGCAGTTTTTTTTCTATCTAAAAGTCAGGGTAGCAGCTTTAGTGTTTCTTTGGTATGGGGCTGTTGGGCTTTCTTGCGATTTTAACAATGAAATGTAAAATTGGGGCTTTACACTTGTCTAGTTTTCAGTTTAATCCTGATAGACGACTGTCCCGGACTTCAAATGAGGCAACAGCAGCCACTGCAATGGGAATGGGTTTCTGTGGTGATTTCAAACTAGGAAGATTTTTTTTTTTAATCTGAAAAGCAAATGTTATATAAAGTATGTGAAGCTGCTTAGCTTTCTGGGCAACATTCCCAGTCGTTTGCAGCAAACCGTCCACCTCCTGGAAGGCAAAAACCAACAAAATTTCCACCCAGCAGGGGTGGTAATGATGAGCTGCTATATGCCACTGTCACTCACTACCATCAAGGAAACCACAGAGCAGGGCACACAAGCCATTCAACAAATAATTAAAATTGCTGGAAAGATGCCATTGTTAAGACAAAGCTGATTATCCAGACAAATTCTCAAAGGTATTACAACCTCTTGAGTATTCCCTGGTACGGTAAATAATTAACACCAAATGGAAGTCTTGCTGCATGACAAAACCAAGTGAAGTGTAATAATGCTGAAGGCAAAATAATATGTCTGTATTTCATTTTTCTTGACAAGTGCAACATTATTTTGCAAAGCTGAAAGTTAGGTGTTCAGGGCAGCTAAAAAAAATTGAAAGATTTAGTCTCTCATAAGCACAATCTCCCCAGAAGGATACATAGCCCCAGTTTCAACTTCCACATAGTACAGGTGGCTTATTTTAAGCATAAATAGGACCTTTGTGATTATCTAAAAAGAATATGATCAAGCCTTTCCTACACCATATCCCAGTTACAAAGTAAGGTATATTTATGGCACCATATAACCCAAGTAATAATTTGGTTGCTTTTATTTCAGAAAATGATTATTTATCTCTTAAACTAAAAACCAAAACTATTAAAATTTGTTTCCAGCTTCTTTTCCAATATATATGTGGCTCAGAAATATCAAATCACTAGTGTCCAATAATATACAATTACTTAATTAGCATTTATTAAAATATTAGAAGTATAAACAGTTGTTAATATTAGAGCTATTATTGGATGATATTGGCTGAATGTATAATTGGCTGATTATTCGAAGTAGAATAAATTTTTCCATGCTTATGAATTCATTGCCTTTCACTGTTTTGGTCAGCAATAATCACAATGCACTAAACATACAAAAATCAGAAGAGTTCCTAAACCCCAGATTAACTCAATACAAAGCACTGGTCTATGCACAATCATAGAAGACAGAACTTGGTCTATCCAGATCAAAATCCTGCATTGTGAATAAACCTAATTCTGTGTGCGCTTAACATAATTAGAAATGTCTTTGCACTGAGAGTCATTCCTCATTCCTACCAGTCACTGGGTAGTCAGGTGGACTAATTAGTATTTACATGTAAAAATGTGCTGATTTTGCCAGTATTGTGGTAGAGTTGATGAATCTTTACTTCTGTAACATGAAGTATATATCTTCAAATACTACTTTGATGTAGCTGGGCAAAAGACCTCTGGCAATAAGGCATCTTCATGCCCTTTGCCACCAGCTTGTGGTGACTAAGGTCAGCAATAACCAATCCTTTTATAAGTCAGCAAATTTTTCCAATAGCAGTGAGTCAACACTTCTAATGATGACAATTGTAAGACCAGCCAAGTTGTGGTTGTGAGTTACGGTTCCTTCCTCTTTCTTATAATGAATCCTCAAGCTGATTCAGCACTGATGACTTACTCTAGACCTTTCTTCTTAGAATAATATCCAAAATAGGGCTGCCCTGGTCAAGACAGCTAAGATGGAGCCCTGCTATAAAATGAAGCCTTACATATATAGAAAAAAAATTACTATTTGTACCTGTCTAATGTCAAAGGAAAAAAACAACAAGTTCGGATTCACATTCTTTTCAGATTAACTTTCTCTTTCACATGGTGTCACTGAGTGCCTTCCAGCACATTATAGATCACAGGACTGTAACATGTAGACTCTGACTCTTCCAGCTTGTCATGAGACCTACATAAAAAATGCAGTTTCCCAAATTTGTTTTCTCCTCACAAATCCCAGAATCCATATTTCATTTTTGTGGCTCCACATTTTGTAAAAGCCCGACATGCTACTCCTAGTCAAAACTCATAAATAATTATCAAGTGAATGTTTCATTTATTCTACCCAAAATATCGCAAGTCATTGTGATATAAAGGACCTGAAATCTGCATAATAAAACAATATTTATTATTGGGCAAAACATTAGAAAAGTTAAAAAAAATAAGATAAATTTTTATTAATATGAGCAGGCATGGCAAATAAAAGAATTCTGTATACATAGAGATAAAAATTTCTATCCTGGCCTACCCTGGTAGTGATAGAGAAATACAATAGTACTAATAGGTGGGAAACTTTGAGAGAGTTCAAACTGATGTAGATGTTTTTGATACTATGAGTTGAGTTAGGCTCCAAAGTAATTTTGGCAGTTTTGAAAAATGTACCTATTTACACAAAGACTTTGAGAACTGGCTGATGATTCAGTTTTCTTTACTTGTAAGTTTACAGTTTGAGATGTCTTATGGAAATCTCCAGAAAGCTCTGAATGCATTTCTTTGAAGCCAGGCTTTCTTGTGATGTTTTACCTTCACAAATGAGCGGTGTCATCAAAACCACCAGTCACTGTTTCAGAACGCTGACTAGAAAGGTAAGTATTATGTATCCCTTATTCACTCTCCAGTCCCACATTGACACCAAGGAAACTGAATGAAGAAAACTGATGTTTTGCTATCTCTCAAAGCAAGAAAAGTTGAGAATGTGCAAATAAATTCTCTTTATTCCTACTTCCTACATGCGTAAAAAATCCTAAAACAATACGAATAAAAGCTAAAAAAGAACCCCGTGGTTTTAAAGACTAGAAATATGTCATATTTCTTATATATAAATAAGTTATAGACTTACAGTTCCTCTACAGTGTCTAAATAATACAAAATAAATACAATTCCTTGTGATATAGGACAATCCCTAATGGAAAAAAAACTTGATTAGTGGAATGGGAAGAAAGTTCTGGCCTATGCATGGCACATGGACTTGAGCCCTTCACTTCTGTTAACTATGAGTTTCTTTGGAACGCCACACTAGCATTAAATGTCCAACATTAAGCATCCTGCCATGGCAAAATACCAAAGCTCTTAAAAAGTCTTTTATCAACACATTTACATCCATATTTAAGTTTGAAAGCTTAATTCTTGGGCCTTACAATTTAAAAAAATGTTTTATTAGATTTGTTTGATGCCAATTGTTATTTAAGCAGATTTTGGTACTGCGGACATTTGAATCCCTTGCTTTCCAGGTGATCCATTAAATTACTACAAAATGTTAACATTTAAGGCTGTAAATACATAAGAAGCAGTATTAGAGGAATCTCTTATCAGATACAACTCCCTTATATTAAAGGCTGCTGCAATTTAGAATGCCTTTCATAAAATGAACAACATTCTCATGAAGATTCAGTAAGGCTAGCTATTCCCTGTCTCTTCCAGGAACATTGTTCTGATACAATTTATTTTACAATGGCTATGCATTGGCATAGCTATTTTGAAATGAAGCTTGATAGTTGTCCTGTAATTGACTTTCTTTTCTTACTCTGATCATTCTCTGCCCTTTCTGATCGATTAACTGTCTCCTTATGGCAAGAATTTCCATCGACTTTAGTTAAGGTCTTGGGTAAAGGAACATATTCACTAATCAGGTCCTTGGAAGCAGATTTAGAGCACTAATTACAAGCAGCTGGACCCTCTAACCACTTACAGTTATGATTACACAGCAAGTTAGACAAGTAGCTTCCTGCTAAATATTAACCAGGACCTATTGCCTTTCTGAGAGCTGGTTTATCTCTGTCATTTTAACTTACAGTGGAGATATTTTACAGTAAACTTTTCTCTTAAGCACAAGTGACCTATATATACACTTCAGAAGTTCCCCAATATTTGTTACATGACCCTATAGAAGCAAATTGGAGTTTATCAATCAGCTTCCACTACTTTCAGCAATGGATCAATGAAACAAAAAGCAAGCTAATCTCTTAATTTATTTGTTTGATGCTCTTTTTAGCTTGATGGAATGAAAGCTAATGGAATGAAAGCTCTTTTATACAAAAAGCATAGAGATCATGTGGATTACTGAAATTTGATAATTCCCAATTACACTTCTTTAACTTTATACTGAATTTTGTCCTGTTTTTGTCAATTAAGCACTACATACAGTGCATTTGACAATCTACTAGTCCTGTTTAATTAAGTTCCCCAGAAGAAATAAAATACTTGGTATGAAAACAACTGTTTTGCACAAGATTTATGATTTTTTCCTTCGTCTTAGAAGAGCCTTTATAAAGGCAGTCTTTTTGCTGTTAAGTAGTTTGCATACTAGATTCAATAATTGATATGAGGATTCTTTTGTAATTAAAACAGTGACCCTTCTTTGCAGCTTATACAGTACATGTCAAAGTGATTGTCCTTTCCTACTAATTCTTGTCCTATGAGATTATTTTTAAGGCTTTAATATTAGATACAGTTCAGTAATGCACAGGTCTTTTACATCATTAGTGAAAAACCTAAGGCATAGGAGGCTTTTTAAACATTTTACTGGTATTTTTAAGTAAGAAACAAACCACAGGAAATAGAATTTTCTAAGATTTGATTCATGCTGTAGCCCTTTCACTTTTCAGCAGCCATTTTACAGTGTCAACAAGAACTGACTATGGCACTCCAGCCATAGGCTCATGAACTTTGACTTGATGTAGATTTAAATACATCAAATTTCAAATAAATTGTCCAGATCCCTTATTCCTCACCCACTATCTTCTCTCTATCAGGGTTAAATCCAAGTTCATTTCAGGCATGTGAATCAATGACAGTAAAAACAGTCTAGATGTGCAAGAAAATGGTTTCTCCTGCTGCCACTCAGAGAACAAGAGGGCAGGTAGGTCAGGTCTACATCTATGCTTAAGTAGCCCCCATCTGCCTAACTGAGAAGGGAGAGTGTAGCCCAGAAAGCTTAGGGCTCAGTGTGTTGTTGACTAGCCTCATTTCTGCAGGGAAGCAGTGTACTAGGTATGGTTTCCTTTACAAGAGCACTTACTTCAGTTCTAACCTTACGATTGTTGAAAATTATCTCCTCCTATCCGGTTAAAACCTTCTCTTATCCTAAACAAGCTGAGCATTTCTCATTTCTGACAAATTTTTCTCTCCACTAGTTGTTGTTGTACTGAGAATGGCTCTCCTGAATAGTGGACTGTGGTATTTGTTCTCGAGTCAATGCCTCCTTGTCAGAAGGATGGAAGAAAGAGATGAACCAAATCCTTGCTCCTCAGCAAGGGCTACAGCATCTTGGCTACTTCTGTAGTGACAATAACGTCTGCTACCCTGGCCCTGTATGAGGGATCCAATCCTGACAACACGACATGGGTACACAGAATGCATGTTTACCAGAGCAGGTGCCTGACATTGGTTTCTAGATCTTATTCAGGCCTCTTTAAGCTAACAGCTTTATATCTCAAAATCTAAATTTGCATAAATGCATAAATTTAGATGTATCCTCGGAGTTTCACATGTAAAAAAATAGCACACACAATTCCCTAGAAAACCTGTGTCATAGCTTTGCAATACCCATATATGCAATCTTAGCTTACACCATTTAAACTATCTCAGTTCAATCCATAAGTAGTTGCATTTGGAAGAGTATGCTATTTTTTCCAGTTAGGTAATTGTAGTGGGTCTGGCTGAGCTGGTTTTCCCCATAGCAGCCCTCATGGTGCAGTGTTTTGTACTGGGAGCTAAAAGGGTGTTGATAATACACCTGTGTTGTGACTACTGCTGAGCAGTGCTCACACAGCACCAAGGCTCTTCCCCACATTCCCCCACAGTGGGATGGTGTGGGCAAGATCTTGAGAGGAGTCACAATCAGGACAGCTGACCTGAACTGACCAAAGGGATATTCCATAGCATATGACGTCAGCTCAGCTATAAAGCTAGGGAAAAAGAAGGAGGGATTGTTCTCCAGAGCAACCACTACGCGTCTTGGAGCCCTGCTTCCCAGGGAGGGGCCACACTAAATCTTTGTTTTTTCTTTGCTTCGGCGTGCAGATTTGCTTAGCTTTGATCTGTTATCAGTAAACCTCTTTTGTTTTATCCACAAGGGTATTTTTCTTCCATCTTATTTTTCTTCTCCTTTTTGCTCTGCTAAGGAGGGAGAGGAGAAAGATGGGGTGTGATAGAGCATCTTGGTGGGCACCTGGTGCTCAGCCAAGGTTAGTCCACCACAGTAAATATGTTTTTTAGCCAAAATATACACTTTGTAAGAAATACAGAATTTAATTTCAATTTTTTTTTTTCCAGCTTCCTTGAAACCCTTTCAGATTCTGTTCTAGTTAGTCAGAGGCACTATGCACAGGAATTTCAGTTGTAAAGGGAAAAAATTAGGTATGCCTACAATATACCTGCTTCTACTTCTGTTGCAATAAGTAGGAGCTTGCTTTCTTTTTCACTTGCCTGGGAGCACATAAAGTATGCTGGTTTTCAACTTCTGTGCATCCCACTCCTTTAGGAAGTGTACTACAATAAACATTCATTATTTCATTAACACACACATATAAGTCTTAAAGCATTTTACACAAATCTGTGCTGTGTGGCTTACTGTAATATTTTGTATTTTAAGCAAACTGAAATATAAACATAAATAATAGTTGGAGGGGCAAAGAGAAGTATGAAAGAGGATCTCTGAGGTACATGCTCATCAAAACTAGGCTCAGTTATTGAACTATTCAGAAGAATGTGATAGATCAGGTTCTGTCAGGTATTTGCTGTTTGTGTTAGGTTTATACTCAAAACAAGCAGACATAAATTATATAATACAATAGTAATTGGTATGACCTGATAGTGAACATAAATTGGATCGTTCCCTCTTAATTAAATAGATTTGAAATACTCCCTCAAAGCAGCTTTCAATAAAAAAAAAGTTTTCAAAGCAACTTTAATTTTGATTTGTGCAATCATTTGACTAAATCGAGACTTTTTGTGCAAAGATGCTTGTCTTGTTTTAATAAAAGTAATTCCCACTTTTAGTTTCTGCTTATCCACCATTCTGTCTGAAAAGAGCGAAATAACTTATTTCAATGGTTTTCGGTTTTCAACTCATCAGGAAATGGGAAAAGTTAAAAAGGTCAAAGTTTCTTTTGGTCACTGGAAAAAAGTATTCTTAAAAGAATATAAAGATTTATCTTTCCAAAGCTAACACTTTCATAAAATAATATATTCTCTGTATTTTCATTTACTTTATCAGAATGATTCCAAGTTCAAAATAAGCCACTGAAAAATTAGTCTCATCTATCTTATACGTTATCACAGTTTAATTAATTGATACATTATAGAATCAGTCCCCTGCATTTCTTTTTCTTCCTGAAATAGTTGTTCAAGATAAAAAGTTGTAGTCAAAAGACCTAACTACCTCAGTTACTTCTTAGGTTGTTTGGAAACACTTGCCACTGGAACATGCTTTTACCCTGTGAGCAACCCCATCCTGTTTTTTCAACTTTTAAATCTATTAACTCCTGTAGCCAGACACTGGCATGAAAACTGAGTGGAGGATTAAGTCTGCTCTTTAGCTCTGTGGCATTTCAGGGGTCAATCCCAACTATTCTGACAGACTTATCGACGCTTCATTGACCTTTATCTGCCTCATTGCAAAATGGTTCCTCTGCATGGCATAGACCATCATCGCACCCTCACCAAAATATAGTAGCTTTAGCTGGGATGTGGATCTGACACTATGTTTCCCCAAAACCTGAAGTTGTGTGTTTAAAATACAAAATGATATGCAGAGATGGAGCCTTTCCCCAGGTCGTGGGCCTGACACCACTTCCAGCCTGGCTGCAGTTGCCACAGCTGCTGGGCCACACCGGGGCAAGGTAGAAAGAGCCAAAGCTTCATCTCTCCAGCAAATTGGGCTGGATTATTTTAAAATAGTACTTTTAAAATACTTTAGAACAGCCTGTGTACTGCTAGGGATAATAATATTTGTCTGGGTACCCCTGGCTGTCTATTCAGACAAGTGTTTGGATTCAGCTAACTGTCCTTTTTGGCCAAGATACTCCCTACCTGCAAGGCCCCTGTTACAAAAATCCTGAAACAACTTTTTCCCTCTTAATTAGGTTACTCAAACAATGTGCTTTACCCCTTTCTTCCCCACACGGCCTTCAAATACTGCTCCCCTGACTTTACTCATTTTTAACACAAACTGTTTCTCGCTGACAGCAGTCGCCAATGACGGTCGTTCAGCCATTCCTCCTCCCTCCCCTTGTTCCTTGTCACATCTTTTCCCACCTCTGAGCTGTCACCACCTTTCTCTAAGCTACACCAGGGAGCAGAGGAGAAAATTAATTGTGTCATTTTCACATAACATCTTTCTACCATCATAACCCTTGAAATGTTATCTCCTTACAATTACAGTGAGTTTGCATGGGTACAACTTCATTTATTTAAGTAGACCTACATTTGATTGACATGTGCAAGAATGTGAGGAGAATTTTGGCCTACAACTTTGTCATTGTGATTTATTTCAAATGTAAGAACCTTATTTATTACTTCAGTTAAATAAGGATAAATAGAAATAGACATATATTGCTGCTGTCACTTCTCCCCAAAAATACAGAATTAATGAGCTCTGACCAGACAGTCTTGGCTTGTTTCAGGTTGTTTTGGTGGACATTTTGTGAGCAATATGCACATAGCTTTTTATGGAAGGAAAAGATTTTGACCAGTGAAGTTTAAAATTTTCTATAAAACTTCAGTTACAGGTTATTTCTCAAATTACAGGATGAACTTTTGTTTTGCTAGAAAACTCCTCCTTTTCAAATCTGACCTGTGGAACACCAAAGGGTTTTTCGTGGTGCGTGCCACATTTGTGACTAGATCCATTCAGTCCTGATGGACTCTCTGAGACTGTGGAGTTCCTTTGTTTCATTCAAAGTCTTGGTAAACATAAAAAGAAATACACATTATATTAAATTACTTTTTGACTTAACAGTCAAAACTAATAATTATTATTAGTTCAGGCCTGATTTAATAGAAAGGACATTTTAAAAAAGAAATATGAAAGAGAATTCCCCTGTAAGAAAGGTCTCAATACTAACAATGACATTAAAATTGTTATGCTGCTTCTTCCCAGTATTGGCACCTTGCTCTAGTGTTATGCCACCTCACATCCCATGGTTGCTGGTTTCAGACTGGGGTGACTGGGGGCTTCACAGACTTCTCAGTCCTTCACCAGGAGAAGTATGACTTTGATGGTCATGGTTTCCTTGTCCATACTCTAGGGACCCCTTGAACACTTTTGTACATTTCCTGACCATTTTTATATCTTGTTCATTCTGTACTGATCCAAAATGCCACATTAAATCTCAATTTACTATATACAGAGTGTGAGTTATTCTGGTTACATGCTCTTTGTTCTCTCTTACTCGTATAGCTGGTTTTGCTCAACTCCCTAAGTTGGCATTTCTGCAGCTGACCACTGGTGATCTGTTTATAGGATGCAGGATCCTCCTGTGCCCAGCTATTACCATCCCATGCCATGTCTAGCCCACATTACATCTTGCATCTGTGCACTGGTCGTATTCATACCTTCTACATCATGACACTATGCAATTACTTCATTCTACACAAAAAAACTACTTCCTAGTACTAGTAATTTTAAAATTATGATAAGGTTATACACTTCAGTTACAAAAAGCTATGCAAAAGTGAAGCAAATTAGATGATAACAAATTTTCATTACAAAACTGCTCCTACCAATAAGCAAAGTACAATAAAACTCCAGAAGGGCCAAGAAAAGCCTAGACAATAAATCTGACAAGTCCTAATTCTGAGGCCTTATGAAATTAGTACAAAGCACATCAGTCTTGCAAACACAGCTTTCTGCTAGGAAAACATACCAAATTCAATATTCCCTGCCAGTCTACACTTTGCAGATGACTGCAGTATAACATAGCAACCAAAACCAGCTTTTGAGCAGTTGGTTTTATCCTGGCTTTATCTCTTATTTTAAAATAAATAAATACATGCAACCAACAGAGCCATTCCAGCTGAATAAAATATGACCATTTCACTGTCACCTGTTTTGAAAATTTTTCTTGGAGAAAAAAAAAAAGAAAAATCTTCATCAAATAATCATATATCACATAAACAGACATATTTGGTTATACTACATCAACTTAATATTCCATGTTAGCTATTTTCTGTTGGTTTTCAATTCTCCATGTTTCTTTTGAATAGGTAAATAAGCACTTAATTACTTAATATAATATAAATATAAGCTTATTATAGCTTCATTGATAAATCTTAATAAAATTACTTTTAAGATGTTTGAGGTTCTTTATACAATGAGAAACTATCATAGAAACAAGATGAGGTGTAATATCTACTGTTTCTGTCACAAAATAAAAGAATAAGACATTAAGGGCAGTCCCACATATAGTCTTAATCTACTGAGCTCTCAATATCAACTAAAAATATGTGAAATTTCCCATTTTACTGCCTCATCTGCCATTATTTCTTTACCTCTATGTAGTTTGCATTAGCTGACCTACTTCTGTTTGTTCAGTCTTTGTATCTTAGAAAAGAAAAATCATATTTTTACAAGCAAAAAATCAAAGTAAGACTGCTGCACTGAAATTCTCTAATTTCTCCACATGTGTTCATAAAGGTAGCTTGGTATATGAAAATATACAGAAATTGTCTAATACCTTTCACAGAGCAGAGCTGTTCAGTTCATGTACTTAAAAATAAAAGACATTCTAAGAAGTTTATTTGTAAAGCAGTGATATATAATTAATTGACAACAAGTGAACTGTACCTTCAGGATTAATATCAGCAGTATGACAAGTAAACCACAACACCAGACGCATACAAAATCTTACCAAACATCAAAAATTTCTAAGCACCTTTCTTGTAACTAATTTCCCTTCTAATCACTCACACACAGTGATGTGCAAATGTATGTGCTCCTTGTGTCTATGCGGGGCTGCACATGCATCTTTTCCTGGGTTCCCCCGCCTTTACACACAATACGCTTTCACCTCCCACTGCATGTGTGAGTGCTTCTGGTCTACATGTGGCCCTGCAGCTTCCCGCAGCCCTTTGGGTCTCACATTGGTGCAAAATTCCTCACAAAGTCCCACAGGCACACCCAGCTGTGGGTCCCTATGTGTGCTCCTGTCGCGGTCGGGCGCGCAAGGGTCCGACCACCTCCCAAAGGGAGAAGGGTTGAGGGTAAATTGGGACATCTCCCCACCAGGCTCGCAAGCAAACACGGAGATCAAAAGAGTATTTAACAAGTTTATTACTAAATATATTTAAATAAAACCTTATCTACTCTATGGAAATATTACAATATTAAAGAACACCACGCCCACCCATTCACTCCCTCTCTCACCCACCGAGAGATAAGGGCAAATAAGGACTTAATTATGTCAAGATACGACCTGTATGTGTGGATGGTGCGTGTGTGTGCGTGCATGTGTCCTTTCGGCGTTTGGTGATGGTCTCCGTGGAACGGCGACGATGTCCGACCGGCAGACCTGGACTGTTTCCAGTGACGTCAGCAGCTTGTAGCTTTTCTCTCTCTCCTTCTCTTGCAGCTTGGAGTGGCTTTTCCTGGCAGCACGTCTTTTCTGGCAGTGCAGCTTTCGGTGCAGTTTCTTCGGCACCACTTCTTCTTCAATATGGTGCTCCCAGCTTGGAGCAACTTTTTTTGGCAACGTGGCCTTCTGCGGCGTGGCTTTCTGTAGCACGCGGCTTCCAATGGCCTCTTGTTGCAATTTCTTCTTCTTGCTGCAGCTTGCAGCTTTTTTTCTGGATTCTTTCAGTTTTGGCTCGTGGCGGCGGCTCACGGCAGTGGCAACGATTGCGCACCTTACGGCCGGCGGCAGCTCACGGCTTCTTTCTCTCCCCCGGATTCCTAGAGCAGTGGGAGTCAGCAGTTCTGTCCGGCGGCTCTCCGCGGCAGCTGCTTCCTTCTTTCTAACTGCTTAGTTTCTTCAGGGGGCTGCGCTGACAGCTCAGTTCAGTTTCCCCCCTCTCTGGCTGCTTGGCTTCTTCAGGGGGCTGCGCTGACAGCTCAGTTCAGTTTCCCCCCCCTCCTCCTTGCTCCTCTCCGGCAGTGGCGGAGGGAGGGGGGGGGTGCACTCAGCAGGAGCGATGTGCTCCCTTTGTGCAGTGAGGCGGAAAAGAGAGAGTTTGTTTTCTTTTTCGATATTTATGGCTGGCGTTATCTCGGTTCCGGTTTCCTGGAGGATTTATGCCGAATAGATTTATGGGAAATCGAGTTCTTTGCTCACTGTTTTAATAAGGCAGAAAAAATCATGTGGTCGGTTCACCACAGCTCCCCATCCTCACCCCCTAGCTCTGTGAAGGTGGCTTGTGGTGGCCTGGAGGAAGGCTGGAACAATGATGGACAACTGGCACTGCCACACAAGACTTTAGCTGCTGCTGTTTCCACTGCAAATTCTCCCCTCCTATAACAATTTTCTGTGTTTCTTTTCTACTTCTTTTCCAGCTGACCCCTTCTTTGTTTCAGTCTCTTTGAAGTTCCCTGGTTACCCTTTAACCATTCTGGTTGTCGTCTTCCACTTTAAATGGCCAGCCTGAGGCAAACACCTTCCAAATAGTTCTCTGTATTGGATTCACACACAGTGTCTGCATTCACAGTCTAATCTTTGCACTTACTTCTATCCAGGCCACTCATCAATGGTGGCCATGAAGGCACCCACAATCTCTTTCCATAGTTCAGGAAAAAATTGAATTTGCTCTTAAATATCTCTCATAAGTCCTCCAAAAAAAAGTTGCTACTCCTATTGCAGATCATACAAAAGCACACGAAATGCTGTAAGCAAAAGAGTAATAGTTGCATCTACGGCTTTCATACATTATTATGATTATAGTCTTTTTTCTATACAGCTTCCAAACAGACTCTCTATACCAAATACCATTATCAAATTTAACCCTTCTAGCTGTGTTTATAAAAGTGGTTAATGCTCTGTTATGTAAATTTAGTTCTTGATTTTCTATAAAAAGATATTTTTTTCAGGGATCAGATTTTTTTTTTTCTGTCTAGAGGGCAAAAATTAAGTGTACAAAACACTGAAAAGAAGGAAACATTATATACTAAAAGAAAAGCCAAAGAAAATAGAAGATTTTCTCATTTTAATTTCAGTACTTTTCCATACTTACAGTATAATTACAGTATTCTTGTTTACAGAATTGTCATTGCTTTTCCTTTTTCATTTTTATTGCGTGCTTTTCTTGACTGTTGATTAGTTACCACATGCCCAGATAAAGCCAGAAATTTCCAGCAGCTGAACTGGAGTTCTATATAATGTGTATTTTAGACATTTTTTTGCGTATTAACATTGAACTTTTTTCAGAGTTTCTTCTTTTTAGCATCTTTTAGAATGCATTAATAGCAATATTTTTGGCAGTATAAGGTTCTCTGAGTTTTGAAGAGTCAGAAAATGTTCATCCAAGAGGTAAAAAGCATTTTGTTTGTCAGTTGTGAATCCAAAGGTCACTTTCATTTTATTAGTAGTAATTATATTATAAGGTTGATTATCGTAAAACAATTTTTCCAGTTTTGCTGGGTTTTAAACTCTCCCTTTTTATCACCAAACCGTAACAACATACAAGAGCTTCTCTAACTTACATCTCAAAAGGTGAATTGATTATTACATCAACAAAATTGCAGCAAATCAGTTTTATACAACGTCAGAGAAACTATGTAAGACAACTCTTTCACATAACTTTTGTTTCAAAATGTCTAATCTGCTGTCAATACAACAACCTTTCTAATGCAATCATGTAATGAAGATTTTAATATTAAAGACGTGAAAGACATTTAATATTAAAATATTATTATTATTATTGCCTTGGAACATTTTCATTGGATTATCGTGCACAATCCATGCAAAGCAGGTTCTTAAAGGAGCAGCCTGAGTTGGGAATAAGGCCCTGTACATTATTGTTTAAATTATTTTGACCATTTTTCTTGCTGGGGTAAATGGGACAATAGAATTTCAGAATAAATTTTTCCTATTGTATCAAGAGAGAACACAAAAATTCATTTCTTAATGGGGAAAAATGGCATGGAGTTGAAGAATAATGAAAAATATTTCTGAGTACTTTCAGCACTCATTTTAATATTAAGTATCTTCTCTCCAGAAAAACTTCGACTCAAACCTTCAAAATTTAAATATTTTTTTCCTTGGTAGTTCATTTTTAATCAAGTCTAGTTTAGATTTAGAAGATTGATTAGCTTCACTCAGTTTAGAAATAATTAAATCATATCCCTCTATTATTATGTCTGGATTGAAAATGTTCCCTTCTGTCTCCATTAGGCTTGTACCCAATTGCTCACATCTTTCCTCACTGGCAGTAATTGCTTCATGCAGAGAGTCCAGCTGTTAGGCCATAATATCAGTGTTCCAATCTATCATATTCAATGAGTTCTGGAAAGTTAAGTCACTCCTGAAGCATGCAATGTGTAAAGATAACTTTGCATATATAGGACAGGATGCTTTTACTGATAAAAGTGCTGTTTATTCTTGTTTTCAGCAATCCCCAAAACTAGTTTCACAAAAATCCCACGAGGAAAAAAAAACAACAACCAGGCCCTCTTTTTTCAATTTATGAAAACACTGATTTTTTTTTTTTGCACTCATGGAAATAGATACTCTTCTGCATTTTATTTGCAGGAAAATATTGCCTCTTTCACTACAGAAGGCAAACCTTTCAGGGTTGGCTGAGGTCAGTCAACCACAGTGTAAATCACTTTATGGTGTGGAGTCAAAATCTGCAATAATGACTGATTTTGTAGGTTTTTCACCTCAAACTTGATATGTTTGGAAAAGTCTTGGATATTCAAAACCAATATAATTTATTCACATATTATCTTGTTCTTTCTCTTCCTAAAATAGTGAGTTTGGTGCTAATGTTGCAAGTCAAAAGCAATACCCTAGTGGATGGCCAAATTCTGATCTTGGGAAAAGCAGCTTCTAAAAATATTGACTGCAAAATATTTTGAAAGTTTTTAGATTTTGTAACATTATGTACACACAAGTTATTGCTGTTACCGTTATTATTAAGAAGCACTAGATTTTAACTGTGATGATGTATTATAAGTGTATAAAAAAAAGTCATATCTTAACCTTTACAGAACTAGGATTTGACATGATGTTCACTTAATATTCTTCACTCATATTGTTGAAAACCTAAGGCAGCTTGTCAACTGAGGAGTATTAACCAGCATGACAGAGACTATAGGGATATTTTGACACATGTCAAATCAGGGTAATAGCTATATTATACCCAGGCAGCATAAGGAGATGATTATGAAATTCCACTGTACTGAAAACCTGTCACCATCTGGAATAGAACCTGAAATTTTACAGAAAAGTCAGGGTTTTTTATTTTTGTAAGTGCAAATATCTTGTGCGGAGGTATTACTTATAACTCAGTCTAGGTATACCTATACTTCAGATCCAGAATTTTAGAGTAAAGAAATGGATACTTTGCTCCAATGGTATTATTCTTCAGAAAAAAAAGGAAGAATCCTGGTCGGATCCTGAATTTATTGTGAGGGATGAGTATACTGACCTCTTATGTCTTAGATATTTTGGTGGAATTGCATATGCATAACACTTATAGCCCAGTTCAAAGCAGATGAAAAGACACAAAAAAAATGCAATACTGGGGGGTGCTCACTTTTCAGACGATTAATGCTTGTGTAAGTGACTATTCACATGTGTTTACTTGTAACAGGACAAATTCACCATGTCCCTACAGCCAAACTAAATAGGGCCAAGACACAGGCCCAGGAGCTACTGCGGAGCCTGTTGGGCTGTTGCACACTCATCAAGACCTGGAGCTCTGTTTTGGCCCGAGCCAACAGCTGTCTCTTGAGACGGTGGGGGACATGGTCAAACAAGGGACCACATCAATCAGTCTGCTTTTGGCAGAGTTCAGCCATCCTATTGGGCAGCTGTGTGGACACCAGCAGAGCCAGGGCATAGCTGGCTTCAGAGGCAGACAAATCTCCCTGGCCTGTTACAGTTACCAACAGCTGCTGCTTCTGCAGAGCAATGCTGTTGTGTGCCATCGGTTGTGTGAATGCAAGCGGAGCAGTAAGACAACACAGCCCTATATAGCCTGCTTCTAGCCATGTAGATGTCCTGCTATATTCACCCCCTTCTGCAGCCTTTCTGACTTCTTAGAAATCCCTCAGAAAGCCATCAACTACTGAGGCACAAAGGCAGGCATCAAAAGAGTAGATAAAGAGTTAGATTGTCATTCACATTAGAGAGATGGATCAGTTTGCTATGAAGGGAGAAGGGGGTAGGTACTAGTGTAAAGGAGTTTAATCTGAGCTCTATTTTTGCTCTGTAGCTCAGGTCAGTGACACAGCATATGCTATTCTAAGGACACATGGATGCTGTGATAGGCCTTTTCAGAGTAAGGGGCTGAGTTCTCCCAAATACCTTCTAACAGCTAAAACAGGATTGTACGAGCTCTAGTTATCCCTGCCCATAACATCACTGCAACACATACTTTCAGAAAACTAAAGGGAGAAAACTAGTTGTTGAGTCCTTATCATTTCTACTTATCTTTGTCAGGAGAATTTGTATTTAAAATTGCCATTTGCTGTATGAATACTATCTCATTTTCCCATGCAGACATGAATTAACTAGAGAAAGAAAGAGGAAAGAGGTGACTGACAGGTGGTTCTGCCCCTCTACTCTACCCCAGTGAGACCTCACCTGGAATATTGCGTCCACTTCTGGAGCCCCCAGCACAAGAAAGATGTGGAAGTATTGGAGCATGTCCAGAGGAGAGCCACCGAAATGATCAGGGGAATGGAGCATCTCTTGTATGAAGACAAGCTGAGAGAGTTGGGGCTGTTCAGCCTGGAGAAGAGAAGGCTCCAGGGAGACCTTCTAGTGACCTTTCAGCACCTGAAGGGGGCCTACAGGAAGGCAGGGGAAGGTCTCTTTAAAAGGGTTTGTAGTGATAGGACAAGGAGTAATGGTTTTAAGCTAGGAAAGGATAGATTTAGGCTGGATATTAGAAAAAAGTTCTTTAACACAGGGGTGATAGATCCCTGGAATGGGCTGCCCAGAGAGGTGGTGGAGGCCCCGTCCCTGGAGTCATTCAAGGTCAGGCTTGATGGGGCTCTGAGCAACGTGACCTGGGTAGAGATGTCCCTACTTGAGTAGGGAGGTTGGACCAGATGACCTCTAGAGGTCCCTTCCAGCCTAGAACATTCTATGACTGCAATATATATTCCTTTACCATGTGACACAGCAGAAAGATACAGCTGGTACATCACACTGAGGGGGCATCCACCCATACATCCTGCTTAATTTCTAAAAAGAAAAATCATAATTTCCATATGCTATCTATGGTATCCTTATAAAAATTCCTTGGAGGAAGGCCTCTTCTCCTGTATTATTACATTTGTATGCAGTGATAATTACTGAAATGACAGAATGGAGTAGAGATAGATTGCAGTGTGGGCAGGCTGGAGATTGTCTCTAAGGTAATATCAAGTATGAGGTATTGAAGACAGATTCATTGAGCTAGAACTTGTTGTACTTCTTATTTATGGCATTTTGTCTTTTGATTGTCACTTCAGTCACTTAAAACAAAGCAGTGATGATTTTCTTCTTTTCAGGAATGAAAAATCTCAGTAATCTCTTGCTTACTTTTTTTCCTGAGAATATGTAAAATACAAGATACCCAGAAGTATTACTTTGTCCACATTACTAAAGTGAACATCATATAATTTTGTTCCAGTAATTATAATGTTAGCATAATTTTAGCAAACATAATCTTCTGTCAAGCTGCTGTTCCCTATAGTGCTTTGAAAATCCTACTTATATGAAGAACAGAAAATAATTTGCGTTTAAGTTTGTTTCCAGTAAGTCCATTCATTAGTAGAACTTTGGAACAATTTATTTAGGGTCATACTGACTTGCACTTAGTCTTTTAAGTTATCGGAGTAGCTAATAAACAATGTAGAAGCAAATCTGGCCTAAAAAGAAATAATTACATGTACTGAATAACACAGATTTACTAGCAATAAACTCAAATGCAAATTATTGAGCTACTCAAATGACTAAGTGGTATTCAGCTTGAATGAGTAGGAAACTGTGGCCTCTTTTAAGTGTCAGCATAGCAGCAAAGAACTAAGAAAACAATGAAAATCAGTGAACCATAGACAGAATTATTGAGATAAAATCAATTTTAAAAAATGCTGAAAATAAATCTTAATAGCTACGTATGCCACTGAATTTAGCAAATTCAGCCAATAGAATAAATTGATAAATCTAGTCCACTTCACTGCCAGATGCTGCTGAAATTATTTCAGGATCTATAAGCAAGAGTGGTGTATGCATAATCACATGTTGTCACAAATTTGGCAGCTACTCTTATCTTTGCTTCATTGCATTGCATGGTTCTCATTTGTCATTTAGTGTCACAAACCCCAAAGCATGAGCGATTAGAGCACTTCAGCTAACATGCTGCTATAATGGTTTAAATGAAGAGTAGAAACTCACTTTCTTAGTGTAGTCCTTAGAGACAGACAAGTAAGATTACTCATAAATGTCCAACAGAGTTGATTAACAGCTATGTTTCCAAGACTCATCTCCTCAAATTAGACCCAAAAAGTCCAAAAGTGATCACATCTTTACCAATAACATTAATGCATTTATTAAAACTCTCTTGAAATGAACATAAACTCATTTAGAGATGATTATTGTACCTTTCTTTCATTCTACTTTCTATTTAACTTGTCATTAAAGTCTTTTATGTCTCTGATTAGTTTTGAACCCATTAATTACAGGGCACTACACTGAAAGAAACTGTCTTTGCAAATGAGTAGCTAGACAGATTTTTCTTTTAAGGCACAATCTAAAATGGAAAAAAATTGGTTCAGTTGTTTTAATTTCTCTAGGGAAACTGTTAAAAGAAAAGACAAAGGTTTCAATGCTCTTCTATATGAGGTAAAACATCATGTTTTAAAATGCAGTTTGTAAGATTCTCTGCAAGGTCTATTTAAGCAAAAAAATACAGTGATTTACTGGAGGAGAAGAATCCCTTTTCTGTGATTTTAAATTTGACAAAATCCCATGTATAGTCAAAACATATTTCAAACAGAACTCGCTCATCTTTGTCTACAAACACATTCATACATACCAGAATTTGCTGTCTTGTGTTCACATCTTGCTCTGCAAGAATGGCTACAGAACACTGCAATACTGTAGTGTTTCAGCAGGTGGTGAATTGTTGGGGTTTTTTTCCTACTACTGATCATGATATTACTCCTACAAATTGTACACAAGGCAATGTTAAGTTTGTTCTGACTATGCCAGGTGTCCCCTTGCTTTTGTATAATTTTGTTTATTTCAGTTGTTCTTCTCTCCTACTGTAAGACGAAATTCATCAACAGTCATCATAAGCTTGTTCTTTTCCACTGTTCTTTCCACTTGAAAGTACTTGTCAAAAACAAGAATTGCTTACTTCTCATAATTAGAAAGAAGCTAGTCTTACATGCCAGTCACAGCATCTTTTACATAAAAACTACCATAACTATTATCAGACTTGGTCATTCAGCCATGCTGAATTTACTGATTCAATGCAATTTCTCTTACAGCTGTCTATTTCTGGTAATTTTGAAATATCTTATACAGTGACCCTGTTCTTTGTTCTGAATTCACTTGTATTAATCTTAATTTTCAGTGGATGTACTCCTAATTTACTGTGCTATACATAAATTTTATATGTCCTTTATTTTTTCTTTATTCTTTTGCATAACATCTATATTAAACTATTACTCATTGTTTAGGTACAGAATAATACACTACATAAATATAAAGAAATTTTTAAAATAACAATTAGTTAAAAGAATATGACTGTGTTCTGAACCTTTTTTGTTTATATCACGCAGACAAATAAACTGATGCATAACACCATTAATCATAAAAAATAAATGTTTTGAATCTATAATACCTTTAAAAATCAGAATGATGTTCATCATTTCTTTTTGTCTTACTTTCTGCTCTTTGCTCAGCTCAGCGGTGTTTTATACTTACCTGGGCTCTATTCTTTTTTCAGAAATCAGATGCACTACAGTTTGGCAGTTGCAAACTTTGCAAAGGAAACTGTACTTCAGGAAAAGAAGAATATATTTTAACCAAATTCTTACTGTGATTGTATATATTTATATACACATCCATATACATAGATACGTATGTATAATACATTTTAATTTGGAGCCTAAACTGTACTATAGAGAAATAGAAAATGAGCAAAATATGTAACCTGTATGAAGAGTTTCCATTTTAGAGGAAGAGATGAGTATTTCAAGCTCTTGTTCAAAAATTAGAGTTAAAATATTGTAGCAAAGTAAATAACATCTCTTTCATACAAAAAAGATCTGTAACGCTTTGAAGAGAGATAGAATGTAGTTTATTTTTGTTAAAGAAAAATGTTACGCTTCAAGTGGTTCAATAATGGAATTACAACTTTGTACATACAAGGAATAACATAGAATTAAATAGGCAAATAAATAGTAGATCAAAACTCAGAGGCAATGAATAGCCTTGCTTCGGGGAACGTTGGAGGCCACTTGTTCATCGCAAACTCCTCAGCTCTCAGGATTTGTCTAAGAGGGTGCAGATGAAGTGTGTGCTATGGACAAAGCCAGGCAGAAGGAAAATCATAACCTGCAATACAATAAACAACAAATAAAAATGTGTTTTCTGCACTATACCACCACAAACATGCATTTGGATAAAAGACTCTAGAATTTCTTCTGTTAATCATTCTTAGGAATTAAGATCTCAAACCTGCAGGTGTGCAGTCATAGCTAGAGCAGAGTAACAGCTAATAATCTGCCAAGAATGCTTCATGTCATGTAAAAATAATGCTCAGTCCCTGTGAGAATCTGCAGTTTCTCTCTACGATATTTAAAGTGGCAGAGGTTGCCTTTATCATCACATACAGTCTGTGACATCATGGAGGGCATATCTTAAGGGATGTTTAGGCACATTATTTCACCTTCCTGGCAAACTAATATTTGGGTTGCTCTCATGTACCCCTGCCACTAAAAAGAGTTTCTGCCACCTCTCTTAACCTCAAGAGCATTGTCAACAAGTCAAAGAAACTGATCCTTCCCATCTGCTCAGCAGCAGTAAGAGACATCTGAAGAGCTGTGATCAATTCTGGGTTCCTCAGTTCATGAGTGACTAGAATGAGTCCAGCAAAGGGCCTCACAGATGACAAAGGGACTGAAGCGTCTGACATATGAGAAGAGGTTGAGAGAGCTGGGACTGTTCAGACTGGAGGAGAGAAGGCTCAAGAAGAATCTTATCAATGTGTACGAATACCTGACTGGGGGCATAAAGAAGGTGGAGCCAGACTCCTCTCCATCATGCCCAGTGAACAACAACAGGCAAAGTGCATCAACTGAAACACAGAAAATTCTGCTTAAACGTAAGAATGAAACTATTTACAGTCAAGGTGGTCAATCACTGAAACATGTTGCCCAGAGAGGGTGTGAGATCTCCATCCTTAGAAATATTAAAATACCAACTGGAAATAGTCCTGGGCAACTGCTAGGTTTTGTGACAAAAGGATATCTGAGCACACAGAGGACCCCAGGCAGGTGGGGAAACCCAAATGGTACCTTGCCTTGGCTACTCCAAGGCCATCAAAAGGAGAGTGGTCAGCCCATGCAAGGTCCACCTCAACAAGCCCAGAGAAGCACAAGAGCACAAAGGTTAAGAACTCAGTTAAGGACTCAGAAGAAGGGACACCATGTCTGGGCCCCTCCCAGAACCTCAGCCCAAGTGTCCAGATATGAAACTCATCAAGATGAGTCAACTCTAAACTTGGAATTTTGGACTAAGGGGGGTTGCTGCCTAGGGGTATGGGGTACATTATGAGATGCAGAAGAAGAGCATTTTGGGGATTGTACAAGACTTATTGTGGGATATTTAGGGAAAGAAGCAAAAGTAGGGAAAGATATGGATCTAGGTGACTTGGGGAGCAACAAGAGGGGGAAAATCTTTTTTCTGTGTGCACATATGTGTACAAGAGTCTGTGGTGCCAACAGGTAGAGTCAAACAACAGGTTGGACCATCTGTGTGTCTGTGGTGCCAGCAACTGGAGAGACTGGAGTGAGTGAAATCGTGCAACAGCCTCTGGAGTGGGACCGGGGATCAGAAGCCCTAATGTCCATTGCACCAATGACAGGAGTGAGTGTGGGTGTGTGAGTGAGTATGTGATCACTAGCAAAGATTAAGATGGACCAGTTGGTAAGGTGAAGTAGCCTGGGAGTCAGGTGTGTCTCTAAGGGTAGAGACAGTGGGGCTGTTGGCTTGTGGGCAGCCCAGGTGTCCCTGTGTGACTGTGTGGGTCTCTGTGTGGAAGTGTCCCTTGGGGTAAGGCACCTGGAGAAACAGAGGATCCAGGGGCAGCTACTGGTCAAAAGGAGTGTCTGAGCCCAGCTGCTGGAGGGATCTACCTTGGACATATACATACACATATACATTTCCCACTAATGAACATCTATCCTGATCAGCTAGAGAAGGAATGGGATACAACTGTTGACGCTGCTTGTGTCTATGTGAGTGTGGACCATGTCTGTCTTTATTATCTCTGTGGCCATCCATGTATATATGCATATGTGTTGGATGCATGTGTTTTCGTGTGCCTACTGGGGCTACATGTTCACCCTCACTACTGCTTGGACCTGTGGATGTCAAGCTGAGGCACACTTGTCTCCTGGGCTGCAGGATTCAGCACATGTTGCCCTTTAAGGATCTGCAAAAGAGAACTGTTTGGCAGATGACAGTATACAGTGCTGAAAACAGAGGAAAAGAGTTTGGGATGACACAGTGGAAATGGGAGAGGCAGGTCAACTTGTATTGTGGATTTTGCCTCTTCTGGGACTGCAGAGGAGTTTAGATTTGGTGGCTTTCACTGAAGGAAGGTGCCTCCTGGCAGCTTTTCCTCTTTCCTGTGGAGCTCCTGCGAGCCCTGTGGAGAAAGTGGCTTCAGACAAAAAGTGTGGTGCGCATGTGGGTACCCATGGCTTGTCAGGCAGCTGGCAGCCACCACCCGCAGTGCCATTGGGTTGGACTGGGGATGCCAAGTCTGCTGTTGCAGTGCTAGACACCTGTGCAGGGAGAAGGGAGGCAAAACTGATGCTGTCTTTTGGGAGCAATCCTAGTGTTAATGACATGTCTTGACGTATTGCAGTTGAAAAAGAAGAAAAGAAATCATGAAAGCAAAGCTGCTTTTGTGGTATGTGCATTTTTTCTTAGAACGAGGCCTTTTTTCTCCTAAAAACTGTGAAGAAAATTGTGAGGTTCTCTGTCTACACATGGTGTGACTTTATGTGGTATCATTACCACATTCTCTGAACCCTCCATGAATTTTTAACATCTTTACCTAAAAATGTATTTATCTTCAGTGCTATAAATAATTTTGTTCTTCCTACATTATCCTCCTTCTTAATTTTCTTACACACTCACGCTCCCAGTACTCATACCCAATAGTTTTCAGTTTTTCCCATAGTCATTATTTCACTGTGCTCTTATACATAGCTCATTTGTGTGGTATGACTCCCAGGTCTTAAACGTGAAGCTCATACCCATTCCTCTTCAACATTGCTTATAGATTTATTCTCGCAGTGTGCTGCCTAAAAAGGAATTAATGTTATTCAAAGCACTAATATTAAAAGTTTAATATTAGATCTCAATGCATGTGTTCCCTATTCTCTAACCTTTGCCTGTTTGTCTATTACCCTTCATTGTAAAATTCTGAAGAAGCAAATGCCTGTTCCTGAATAATAAGTACCAAACAGACATGAACCCGTACTAAATAATGGGTAGCTGTGGTAGAGCAAATGAAATTCATATCTGTATTGTCAGCAGAAGCCCATGGTAGTGCCTGAATTTGTCTTATTTCCTACTGTAAGTAATATTTTGTTTTAACTATATGATACTGTGTTTATGTGAAATTTAACATTGTGTTCTATGAACAAACTGTTACCTAAAACAATGAGAACTAATGGGGAAAAGTTCTTTAACATATGTGTAATTCCACGAATTTCTCATTTGTGAAGATGAGGTGCAAACTCACTTTTTAAAGAGTGACCTCAAGACTAACATTTTTCACAGAATTAGTGGAAGGAGTTCATTGTCACAATCTTTCCAATAATGTTCTCACAGAACACAGAAATGCTTGCTTATATATGTATAAGACTACAGATTTTGAAATAAATTAACAGATAAATTAGAGTGACTTTTTATATTGATCCATTTTTCTTGCATTACCTCTGACTCCTCCACACTTCATCTATAAAGTACAGACATCTGACAAAATCAGATTACAATAGCGTCCCATGGTAGCAAATGTCTTATTTTAGAAGTCTACTGGAGGATGAGATTAATATTACCACAGAAGTTCCACTTTGTAAGTGCTGACAGTGAAGGACATGTAGACAATTAGTTCAGATACAAACCCCTGCTACGTACTAGAAATCTGGTTTTGGTAACATGAATTTCTTGCAGTTTAGCAGAAGCAAAATTTTGGACTTTTCTGTCCAATTCAGTTCATTAAATTTCCACTTTTGCTTAAATATAAGGCTGGTGAGATCATGTTTTTAAGCCTATATGAATCAAGCCAGATTATAACACATTTGTGCATTTGCAGAACCTTGGACCAAGCTTTGTTATCCTCAGCTGTATCCTGCAGCTTCAGAGCTTTGATCTCACACCCTTTAGTATTGTGTTTATTCACATTTGCCATTATGCTTAATAGAACATAATTAAGTCTTGTCTTACATCGGTGTTTATACAAACCCGAACAATTGGAGATATCTTTTTCCACGGCTGATCTGGAGAGGTGCAGATCTCTGTAGCTCTTAGAAGCTGCCCTGAACACTTAAGGTGGCTTTTATCTGACTGCCTGGGCTACTTGCCTAGATGCCTTCTGCAGTCAGTTTTGAAATGTGCCTGCAGGGTAAAATTAATCTTGCTCTAAACATTCTGATCCAGAAGTGCCTGTTTCTCTAACTTTGCTATGTAAGTTCAGACAATTACCTCTGAAATACTGATTTCTAATGGGGGACATTGAAAGAGAAGAATCCTACTCAAAGTATTTGGCCTAATCTTTAAGTAAAAACAGTGCCTCTCCTTTTGAATTACTTCCTTTGAGCTCACTATTCAACTCAATAGCAAGTGGCTCACTCCAGACAATCATTAATGATGTCAAATACATGTGCTACATCAGCAGTTATGAAACTATTGTAAGCCTTGAATAATAAGAAGCTGACCACCTGCAATGCAGAGCTGTTTACACTTCTCATGACATTTCGGAGTTTAAGTGAAGGGGATATCTCCTTTCAATCTCAAAGTCAATTTAAATTTTACAGTAATATCACAAAACTTTATATTAGCAGTATCTTTGCATATTTGTTGAGTGATTTTTGTGGACATTATTATTGCATTAAATGACCTTTCAGCCAAATCTTAAGATAACATTCGTGCCTCAGATATACATATTTTATAATATACCATATACTGGACTCTTCCCTGCCTCCCTCAGATAACCACATGAATATCTCTACTTTTTTCAGACAACAAGACTGTAATAGATAATGTGATACCAGCAAGACTACAAAGATCTCTGGGTAGACCAGGCCTTCTAAAGCATTGATTTCTATGCTTCTTTCATCTTCATTTCCTTAGCATCAAAACTACAGTGACAGAACCTGAGTGTGCCATCTGACAATATCATGGCATACTAAATGAAAAGCTATATCGCAGCTCAGGTTTTATAGGCTGAAAATAAATAAAAGGAACATATACCTTGAATCAGCTCTATTTTCTGAGATCTACATGATGCTTTCTTAGAAATTCAGACAACTGAGTCAATTAACACTTAAGTCAATGTTAACTTCAGTCCAGTATCTTTCTGAAGCAAAATTAAAGAAGTTGTTATCTATTTTTATAATATATTTTTATCCATCTTTTTTTTCTGCCAGTGAAGCTATTCATATAATTAAATCATGACCCGAAGTAGCTTATTGCCTTTGAAACCTCACAATATTAATTGGAAGAGATGGCCTAGAAGTTTGAGTCATTGATTGCTACCACAAAAAAAAGTGATCCTTTTTAGATCTTCCCTCCACTTTTTTTCCCTACTTTCCCCCTCTGTTTCTAGCACACCGAGGAACCAGTTTAATAGTTACTGGTAGGGATTATTTCAGTGCTTGCTGTTTGGAGTGCAGGCTATGACAGGAAAGGCTGACAGATTGTTCCCCATGGAACTGAATGATTTTGAATTTTAGTACTCTGCAATTTTCTCGCTCCCAAATGACACTAGAAAATGAGGAAAAGATTTAGTTTACTCTATAAAGGAAAAATCCGTGGAAAATGTGCAGTCCATTTTGTAGTAAATGTGGGTAAAGGAGTTGATAAACCTGTGGATACAGAAGGTAAATGTCATTAAAATGAGCAGTACCACAAAATAATGAATTTTTTATGCTTTACAATCATTGGTATTATCAAAGGATGCACCAAAGATGTATTGTTTCATTTTCTTCCTCTTTCTGTTCATCATCATAATAAGGGCATAGTAGTTACAACCCTCCTAAGAATACTAGTCAGAGGATCACCAATTTACAAAACCAGTAAAGACAAGACACAAACAACAGATGTTTTTATTTGTTTAGGACAATTATTTCAACTTCTATAGGCTATATTTTATATTTTCTAAATGAATATCTTATAAAGAAGAGCTGAATATTTGTAAACTTTGGTAGTGGGTTTTTACAGAATTGCACATAATTATTTTATTCTATTTAATTACCAGGTTTTTTCATTACCATTCAAAGAAAATCCAATGAAAACACAAACACACTCAAAGTCTGCGGTGTGCCCACACCAATGAATGACTAATGGATTTTAGATCTTTTATTCTGTTTGGTATCAAATGAGCTGGGAATTTTAAAAACAGCAGTAAACTTTGCTCAGCAGTCCATTACAGGCTCAAGTCCTAACACTTGCTCAGCATCCTCCATCAAGTCTTTCAATAACGCTAGAATGACAACTGAAGCAAGTCCAAGTACTGGTGACAGATCCCCAGCCTCCATGCCAGTGGCTTCTGCCCATCCAGTCCCAAACTTGTCTGCAGCTATCAAAACAAACATAACTTAGCTTTGTCAGTTCCTGCTGGCTCATGGGCCGAACTCAGTGCCAATGTCCACACTAACTAATTCTAACTCTAACTACAGTTTAGTAATTCTTCTTAGACTCATTCTAAATACCTCTTTATCAGTTCCTGATGGATTAGTCCTGGACCTAATTCTAACCAGTTTATGTGTTCGTTTCTACTCAGGTTTAAAACAAACTTGGTTGTTTGAATTTTTTTTTCTTTTTCTTTTTCTTTTTTTTTTTTCTTTTCCTGGAAAACTCAACCCTTACGGTACTCTGGTGGTTCTTGTTGGTTCCTGTTTAGCCAAATCCTATTCCTGATCTCAGTCCTAACACCGATCTGGTAGACCATAAAATATCTGGACTATCACAACCTGTCGGCCTTTCCAGTCTCAGCTCAGATCTGTAGAGTAGCCTGAACTCTAAATCATCTTCAGGTGGAAAATCTTTTAATCCTTGCTACTGGGTCACTACCAAACAAAGCTCTCCCTTGACCCCATCTCTAATTCTACTTTGTAGGTCTCTCTTTCTCCTTTCCTACCATTACTTGATTAGCTACTAATGAGCCCAGTCATAAACGACACTCAGCACTTTTAAATTCAAATTCGTGATAGTCTCAAAGATCATGCTGTCTGGTAGAATCTAGATCATTAAAATTTTATTACTAAACTCTAATCTTAATCCTGAAATTCTTGTAGATCTGTAATCCTAATCTTGAAGACAGACTTCTTCAAAAAGCCTGTGTTCTGGGTACTAAGGCAGCAGAAATGTTTGTTCGCAGCCCAAAGTGAGGAATGTGAACACTAAATGTAGGATATGCCATGCTGTGAGCCTTACCTTTCCGGTTAGCTGTAGATAAATTTCTGCTTGCTGCTCAACTATATGACTGCTGTGATTCCCACTAGGATGTCTAAATCATCCACTGCATAGGAAACAAATGATTCCTAGTCCTATGTTCTAGTTATCTGGATGCATGAATCCTTTGCTGGGACTAACCTATAGTGATATAATGAGGCAATGTTTTACAAGGCATGTATTCTAACTGTGAAGTGTTTGCACCATTTCATGAACAATTCCACAATGCAAATTCCTTCTTAACAAGGAATGGAAAAATATATATTTAGATTTAGAGTTTACAGATTATTTGTTAAAGCTGGTTTAGAATTCCTACTGATACTTATGAGAAATTGTATACAGAATAAAAATGCAATGATTTCTTATTGTTGCTGAGAATCCTTCCTTCTTTCCAATGTAATTAATTCTTATGCTTATTAAGATCAAAGTCATTCTTTTCCTCACCAATTTACATTGGCTAAAACTGTGCTGTGAAATCTTTAGTGGCCTTTTCTTTACTGTTTCTGATAGCATGAATATAACAGTAAATAGATTATGGGCTAATTGATATGTCATGGAAGTGTCACTACTTTTACTGTCGTCACAGTTTACCAGATTCAAAGATGTGACTCTGCAAGTACTTCAATATAATTTTTCTGGGATTGTTCTGCGGAGTAACTGATGGCATCCATGTGACAATACTGATACCCTTTCATGTAATCCTCCTCCCACATTCATCTCACACATAATTAATTGTCAGCACCATAAAAGTAATTCTTAGTCCTTTCATCAGTGTTTTCTTTTGTGGATGGTGAGACCAAGACTTTCTTACCAGAGTAGCATTGCTTCTTTACACACAGCTGATGAAGACTGTCCCTGAAGAATAATTTCTTTCTCATATCCTTTTGTTTTAAGGGATTTCATTTTTAGTCTGAATGTTCAATGTTGAGAGCATTTTCTCACTCACTAATAAAACCCAGAAAACTTAGGGAAGAAATAAATTACTGAGATGTGATCTTCATATTTTCTTAAGAAACCAAGAGCAGAGTTTAAAAATAATCTGAAATTATTTGAAGTAAAAAAGTGGTGGGGAAAGTACTCTTTGTTCCTTCAGAAATTCTGTCCAGATGAAAAATGCAACAATTAACATAATACTTAGGGAATAATGAAAATATATATTTATCCTCCAATGTTGAGGAATATTCTACACAAAGCATTCTGCTGATGTGTCCATCCTCAGTTCATCAGTTAGACTCCTCCTATTGTTCATGTAAAGTGATGAATAGCCTCAGCAAACAATTTACCCACCTATCTTAAATATTTATATTAGGCTAAGATAAAACAATCAGGACATGCCACTTGCCATCTCTGTTTACTGACAGGGGCGTTAAATTCTCAACAGCTCACCTTGGCTATGACATGGTTTGAGACAGACAAAATGAATCTCATCAACCTAAGGTTGCATGTACTGATACCACCCACTTACCAAGAAATATACTTCAGCTAAGTAATTCTTGGCAGACACAAGTTTGATACAATTAAAAATCTCTGCAATTAAAGAAATATGGTGAGCCTTGTACTGTGTTGCATAAAAACTTTCAGGACTGAAGCAATGAAAACAGGAAAAACAGAGTAGCATTTATATAGAATAAAACCTATCAGCATCCATTGGGGAAGAAAAAAACAAAAGCATGTTTCAGGAAAACATTTCATGATTTTTAATTCAAATTCAAAATTGTAAAATATTTAGTTGTGCTATCTTTAAACTCTGTTTGATCTCCAGCTATCTAAAAAATCTAAAGCTTCCTATGCACCAAGCGGATTTTCAGTCTCCAAAAGAATTAATATTTGATCCCAGTTACTAGGAAGAGAATAAGTCCCAATAAATAAGTACTTTTGATAAGGCACTCAGTTATTCACTCTGAATCATGACTGAGGAAAGTTGCTAAAAGAGAGGTTGTGGTATGAAGTGATTTAAGAAAGTTTTACTACATAAATACAAGGGATAATATGTGCCAAAATTACTATTAAAAAAAGTTTCTAAAATTGACTGAAACTCAGCTTGAATATCAATAGTTGACAGCCCCTTCGTTAACTCAAATCAGATTCTACTTAACTGATTTTCCATAAATTCAATTTTATAATTAAGAATATCTCAAATCTAAGTAGATTAAAGCAATTCATACATTTTCCTGTAAGTTTTATGCACCATTTAAACAGTCTCTTCAATATTATTGACTTTTTCTTCTAATGATATAGAAGCATATTACACAAGTCTCTGTTTAAAGTGAAGTATCACACTCTAAGGCCCTAACTGCCTGAAAAACATTATATAAAAGTCAAATTCAATGAATCGAAATTATTTTTTCTTATTGGGCTGCATTAAAAAAGAACAGTTATAGAATTAAGACACATCAGGTGAATAACATCTGAACTCCATACAAAGCTAACAATTTATGGGACTATGAAGTCTGTCTAGGCTGCTTCTCTTTCTTTAGCTCTTTCATAAATAAAAACTTAATTTAAAAAAATCCCAATTCAGTTTCTTCTCTCAGTTTAGGTCTTCAGAGCCACATACGCCAATCAAACACATTCATTTAAACTATTTTAATAAAGTGAGAGAAGCTACATTAGAAAAATTAACACAAAGTTATTTAGGCCAGGGTTTGCTTGGGGAAAAGGCTCTATACAAGTAGCAAATTGGTTAAGCAAGTTGCCATCCAAGCTGTGTCCAAATAAGAGCCTTCCTCTTCTTTGTAATATTTAGTCTGACAACACGCATGTGTTTTACCAAAAATTCACCCCCAGAGGCTTAACAAACTGCCTAACAACTTTTAAATGTGACACAGAGAGATCTGTATACATCTTCTTGTGACATGTAATATATAGGAATTTAAAATCCTTTTGTGGTCTGAAACACTGTCAAGGCCTGATGTAGGACCCGTGGATACTCCATTTGTACTGTATTTGGGCCAGAAACCTGGATGAGCATGTCTCAGAAAAGAAACAGAAGAAAGGATCTATAGCCTGAGAATGTTTCCCTGCAGCACATTTACCTCACTCATCGTAGGCTGCTTGCTCCTCTGGCCAGTATTGGTTGCAGTGATTACAGTTAAAGTATACTAGACGAGCTAGATATGTTGGAAGAGTAACTTTAATTTTTTAAAACATTTTATTTCTTCTGTAATATATTGTTTCTATAATTCTACAATTTTATTTAAAACCGTGATAATCAGTCTACCTTTTGTATTACCTGAAAGTGGTTTAACACTGAAGGCATCACGACTAACTGCAGTGTATAAGATTGGGCTGGCTCTGCATTTCTGTGACCAAAAATGTAGCATCAAAATCTGTGTCAGTCCAGAGCTCTCCAGCACTGTCACTGCCTGGAACAACGCCCTCTTACAGATCATCTTTTAGAAGTTTCTTCCTGTATCTTTTAACACTAGTGAAAATATTTTCCTACTACTGGTTGGACCTTGATTTCCTTAGAAAGATTGCAGCTTTTGAATATATTGGCCTGATTTAATGAATCTTCTTCTTTTGGAAGACATGATTCATAGTTCCATTTTGAACAGATTCCTTACAGTGCAGAAATGTGTGTTCCCAAGAATAAAAGACATATGCTTTTGACCTATTTTTCAACCTCTGTATTCTACAAGTGATGATAAGATCATTTTTAGACATCATGTGGCATTTAATTCATTTAATTAATGTGGCCTCTTCTAAACTTGTCAACGTGTTCTTCAAACACTTTTTTTTTCCACTTCAATTAGATAAATGATACTTGAATCACAATGTTTTCTAAGTCTCCATCTTTCCTTATTACTTTTAAGACCAGTCTAATAGCATCTCTTTTTTTTTTTCAGATTAATAATAAAAATTATTCACTTGATCTAAAGATTGGATATATGCCAAGCTCCTTCTAGGCCTCTCACTTTCCCAGTTCTTCAGTTAGATGTGATCAAATATAGCTCTGAATAGCCACCAGAAAAAGACCTTTGTTTAGCCTTTGTGTCCAATGTTGGCTCCACCAGATTTGTGGCCAGCAAAGATGGACTAGGAAAGACAAAAACCACTGTGTCCACATGAAAATTCACTGGTGGCTATAGCCTCCATAATAAATTATAGCATTTGTCATGTGCAGATGTTTGAAAAAATGTAACTGCTCTCTCAGTGATGCAGCTTTGCATGCTTGGAAATTTATAACCTATTAGAAACATGCTGCTATAAGGGACTGGGAGATATACAGCATAGAGGTAGAAGTTCTTCTTTTACATTTATGAAAGATCCAAATGGAGACAGTAGAATAATATCATTCAATGAAACTGATGCTTTCAGAGAATGTGTTTTTTTAGTTGAAGAAGTTAATTTAGAAGAGCCAAACCTATCACTGATGTCAGTACATGGTCAGAAACCTGAAGAATTCAGTAAGGACGGGGTATCTTCCAAGACCAGTATAAACAGACCCTCTTCACAGTAGTGTGCAGCATATCCATATTTATGATTTATTAATTTGTAATTAGTTTCCAAAATAATCTTCATGTATTGTCAAATACATCTTTGATTTACAGTGTATACCAACTAAGTAGTCAGCTGCACAATGCAGTTTGTCTACAATGTTCATGCATAACTAATCACTGTCAGTAATTTTGAATTAATTTTGAAGAACAGACTGAGAAAATCAGTTACTATGCAGATGAATGGTATTTTAGTCTTTCAATTTCACAAGTATGCATATGCATTCCAAATAATATCAGTCAGGTAATGACATGTCTAATATTAACCTTCAGTAGACGGGGCACACGAAAGAGGTGTTGCTATGGTACGCAGCAGTCATGTAGGGTTCTCTAATATCAAACTTTACATCATTTCTCCACAGATACAGATTTGAATTTGTCTACTTAGGATAATGAAGTTATACTGATGTGCAACTACATTACAAAAATCAGGGCCAGGTAAGTGGCTCATAAAAGCAGAGCTTAGTTTAATTTTTACATTAACAATGTTTTGAGTGTCAAAGGACTATTTCATGTTTCTGAAAACCTGACAATTTTGGATTTATTATTGTTTCCATCATATTGCAGTCCATCATAATTTTTAGGCTTTTTAATAAATTACTGTAACTGATCAGTTATAATAATTTTATTATTATTATTATTTTAGGGCTTCACTTTTCACACTTGATTCTGAAATTTATCAGAAATGTATTAAAAGCAGATAAAAAAAATAAAATAGGCAAAGTTTGGGGGGGATTGTATCATTGTCAATAATTTCTCAAAATGTTACCTATATTTTACATAAACCTGCACATTCTTATACGGAAAAATCCATTTTGGAAATGTTTGCTATTATAAGAGACAGTGAAGTTTGGCAAATGCTAAGCCACTTACAATTTAACAAGATAATTGCCCCTGGAAGCTGTAATCAAGCATCTGTAGGTTTTTAAATGTATTTGTAACAATGAATACATTCTGCCCTGAGATTGGAGAGGCTGCTATGATTTCTAAATTTTCACATTTTACTGGAGAGCTGGAGAACTGTTATAAGATGATGAAGACAACTTTTATTTAACAAATAAACAGGCTAAATTTGTGAAGGTTAATATTTTCAAACAATATGTAGATTTAGATATATAGCCAATGGATGTTTCATAGCCAATCCCTTTTATAGTTTGAAGAAGATTTTACCTGTGAGAAGACCACTTCCAGTTTTCTTACAGAGGCAAGAAGAAAACATAAGCACACAGACACGAAAAAACATAAACAACAGAGCAAGCAGTCAGAGGGGGAAAAGGAAAGCTTTTAGTCAAGGCAAAATAATTCTCCATAATAAAAAATCTGCGAGCGGAAACTGGACTTAGTCATTCATCAGGAAAAATGAACATTGGATATAGTGACAACAGCATTAAATGCACTATTTATTACACTGCTGCACATAAAAGTGCTCCCAACACTAACCATAAAGGTCATGAAAGCCCTAGAAAAGGTGAAGGTTCTCTGAAGCATGACTAGCTAGTAGATGACTTTCAGCAACTTAGATTGTGATCACCTGATCCCTGGGTTTTTAGACGACTCAAAATCTGATTGTCTTGCTGAATGAAAAAGTGCGAGTCCTTAAAAAATGTTTGACTTTGAAAGCCTGGCACAATGAGGCAGTTTATACTTTTGAAGCAGGGGCTGCAGAATAGACAAATAAAATATTAGCAGAAACCGCCAGTTTTGAATCCACAAATTTCTGATCTGTGTTTTCCCTTCACAAATGGGATAAAATTTTTCAACATCAATACGACTGCAGTCAATTTTATTGATTTTCAGTATAAAAACTGCTCAAATAGACCCTAAATAATTCATTTCTGTACCTAATTAGCGAGATCCATTTATATTTTCCAAGCAGTATCTTATGTTTGATATACCAAAACCAGGCAAATAGACATTTGTCATTTAATTCTGTGCTGCTTCTATAAGTAGCCCTTATAGGTACTAGAAACAAGCTTTGTGTTGTCTTTGTAAAATGGAAACTCGCTATTCCTCTAACTCTGAGACATCTACAGCCAAGTAGCATGAAGTGATGTCATTTTTTCTAACTGCATTTGTTTTCTTCAAAAAGTTAAGGCTGGCTACCAGCAGACATTATAAGGCACAGAATAAAGATCTAACAGCAACATAGTTTGGAACAGGAAAGCAGTTTTCCTAGGTCACAGAATGCAGTTTCCAGCCTAGCTCATGACCTAACCCCAAGCATAAATTTAGTGTCATCTAGTTTAATATATGCAGGTTGGTTCCTTCTCTACTGGTTCAGAAACTACTCCAGAAGTAGTTCCCATGTTTAGAATCCATCTTCTAATTTGTACTTTATACCAGGATACACCAATGTAAACAATGTGCAATGAAAATACAACCCTTTGGCAGAGAAAAACATCAATTTTAAATTCCATCAAGGAATGGATAGATTCCATTAGATTCCATAAGATTCCCTTATTTTTCCCATTTCCATAGGAAAAATAAGGGCTGTGGTTCACAGTAGAGGCATTACATCTCTTATAATGCCTGCGGAGACATTATATCTCATCTATAACTCCTTGTATTATTGCAAACTTCCAGATTAATTTCTGGCAAACACTGTCTGCATGACACTATGATTTTAATGCATATGAGAGTTTATCTTTCCTGTAAATATCATACTTTTTTTCTCTTGAGTAAAATGTATGTTAAAATGTTATACATTTCTGGTTTGATATTTACAGTATTTTTGCTTCTTAATTATCTTCCTCTAAAAAACAGATGTAATGGTATGAAAATACTAAGAAATCTTAATTGTCCTTTTACAAAACAGAAACCAAAAACCAAACCAAAACAAAAAACTTCAAGCATGTCGGAATTTGCTACATTTATCCTTTTGTGCAATAATAATAATACTTAATATTGAATTGGTTACCCTATCTTACCTTAAATTCTTGTTTTTGAAACAGAAACACATCAAAACTTGCATCAGATTATTTATCATCATTTTCCCTAGATTTTTTTGTTTGTTTGTTAAGCCAGGCCACAAATCTGGTATCTGCTAGCAATCCTCTCCTATGCCAGATCAAGAATAGATTATTTGGGCACATGCTTGTTCAGGCAGCCTTCTTTCTTTCCTTTTTATTGAGATTATTAAAGTTTATAAGTATTATAATCTTCAAATAATAATTCATATAAGTTGTTTTACTGTGTCACTGAGCTGGAAATTCAGAGCTATCAAATCCTGCTCTGAAAGACAGATGCTTTGGCAAGGTTTGGTTTTATTCTACATGGTGTTTTCCCTCACTTCACCACCATAAATTTATTTGAACCAAACCATAGTCTGAGACAGCCAAGGATCTTTGCATTGTCAGTTATTCCCATTTATATGCTGCTACAAGCAATGGAAATTCACAAAAGATCACATTGATACAATTTCTTTGGAGACTCAGGAACTTCCTGCCACTGAGACTAAGCCCATAACATCTACTCTGGGGTACCACTGGAGTCTCTTCTGAAACATACTTGAGCAACCTGTCCTATAAACGGAATGATTGCTCTGAGATCATTAATATTTAACCTTAACAATGGTGTTTTTATTTGTAAAATATTTCATAAATATATATTTTAAAAAATATCTGGTATCCCTTCAAAGCAGGTACTTCTATTTATTCTTCTATTGAATAAATGTAAGACAGAATAAGACATTGAATAAACATAAGGAAGAAAAGGGGCTTTAGGAAAGCTGGAAAAATGATGCCGAGATTGGCAGTCAGGAACTCTTGACTCCTCAGCCAGTGTTCAAACTCCAGAGTCAGAAACTACAGTTTGTCATGGGAAATTGAAATATTTTTTGACCAAAGAGTTTTAATCTCCCCAGTCAATATCTTCAACTACACTTTTCACAGAATTAAATGAAACACACCTAATTGCATTACTTAATATCAGCTTTTTTATTGCACATTCTGTTCACAGGAAAACAAAGATACACAATTTCATAACCTTCAGAACTGAAGTATCCACATGGTTGATACAAATACATTATTGCCAGTCTTCTTCCAGAGAAGAGTCCTCCTGCTTTCCCTGGCTGTGTTCTGTGCTGCTCAGGGTCAGTCAGTTTTGCTCATTGGCTTTGACAGTATCAGCTCATAATCACTTGCACAACAGATCAATTTTTAGCTGCAGTGTCCCATGTTGTAGAGCTAATGCCACACAGTTGAAGATTTGCTTTCAGCATGTCTGGTTAACAATCCATTGGCCAACCTCTCAGCTGTTCACACATTTTAAAATAAGAAAATAGCTCTGAGCATCATTTTTGCGAGATAAACATCAGATGCTTGGACCAGTGTAACTTAGCCCTGGAGGAAAAATGCCTCAATACTGCTTGGGTTTGTATTGTGGCATATATTTTAACAGCAGAAAGTTCCCATGGAACTGGCTGGAAGGCTTGAAGTGGAAACTGTTAATATGTCCAAGTATTATGGTCATAGAGAAGAATGGTGACGACCACACAGTGCACATTAACATTTGTTTGAAGCCAGATGCCCTTTTAATTCCAGACATACTGATTTAATCTCTCAAAAGCTATACCAGATTTTTCTACCCTCTGCATGACTTCGTTATGAAGAAAGGTAGTGGGAGAGGACTCTGCCAGACTGGCAGAGTTTGTCTACATATTTCCATACTGTATTGCCAGTACACACAGCTGAGAGAGGCAGAAATAGGATCACTGTTCCCCTCATGCTGAGCTGCAGGTTGAGATGCTCAATGCTGCAGATAAAGCAGCCGGTAATGAGGTCTGTAGCTTGTACCAGAGGCAGCCCTGTGTTGGAAGGGACCACCTGCTCTGTGGTCTTTTGGCCACTTCAGAGTCTCTGGAGGTCAAACATGCCACCATCTACACTAAAGGATGTGGGGCTGAATAGCACTGTGCCTAAATATAAGGAGTTTTGCTCACATCGGTCTTATTCCAGTGGAACAATGGGACCTTGCTGAGGACCAGGTAAGACAGCAAAAGACTCTGGCACTGCTGCTTGCTTAAAGATTGTATCTACCATGCCATTGTAATGTAAATGAACGGTCTGCAAGTTAATCTGGATAGCCAAATGAATTGAAGCTCTCACCAAGACGTCCTGAGAGGTAGTCACAGTACAGTCATAGGGCCAAAGGTCTTCAGTGACTGACAAAGATCATTCAGAGATCTTGCTTTGGTTCTGCTCATATCCCTTGAATCTTCATGGCTTTAAACCCACATAAGCCATGCCTTAACACTGACTTTCTGAGGATCACTTTCAGCCTCAAGCTTGGAGAGATCTACAGCAAAGATTTCCCCAACAACTGACAGAAATTATATATCTAATCATCATATATCTATCATCATTACCAAATCATGAGGGGATAGATTTCAGTTTGAGAAGGTGGGTGACAACTGCATTCTTCAGCTACTGTGGACTCTCGTGTAACATACAACAATGAAGAGCTACAATCATTTGTGATTAGATCCTAACCTCCAGATTTGTTTATTTTGGGCAAAAATGCCAGCAGTACTTAGCCTTGCACTGTGACATCTATTTCACGGTTTCAAAAGCCTCCAGCACAGTAGACAGTACTGAAATTTGCTGCCCACTAGATTTCAGTTGTCATTGCATCAGAGATGGAAGATGAAGAATTGCATAAACTGTCAAATATTTCTGCTGGGAATTCCTATCACTCCCTAATAGTATCTTCACTGTGTAAGTAATATCTTCACTATGGAGTGACACAACACCAGTGGGGTTTTAGGGATATATACTGCTTTCAAGCATTCAGGGAACAATTTGAAATTTTTATTTGATCAACAGTTTCTTGAATCTCCTCCCTGTGTATCATTTATCTTCCAGGATAGGAAACTTTTCTTCTGCTTTCTTGAACTGTGTTGAGAAGGTTTATAAAAATCTTTTACACCACCTTATGAAGTACGTGTAATAGAGAACTGATGGGCCTGCCATGTCCATTAATCTCATTCCAAAAGTCATCTTTCACAAAACAGAGATATTTTGCTGGGGTATTCTATAGTGCAACTTTGAGACCTTTCATTTTCTATACTTTCGTATTTGCATAGATTCAGTAACAAGCTTATTTTTCAATCTTTTCGTATGTGTGTGTGTGACTGCTGTGTTGAATGACACAGCATTTAGTAATTTAATGAGAATTTGCTGTCTGTTCTGCAAGCATCAGACAGCTAGGGATATTGAACCACTTGCTAACTGATGATCTGGCCAGCAATGGGCACCAAATGTGGTCTGACAATATCTGACATAACAAACAGGAAAGTGCTTCACTAGGACACTCTCAACAAGATGCCATCACTGTGATCATAAATGGCTGTCTAGCATTTTGCCAGGTTGTTAGAAAACTGAACATTATCTACTGCCAATTTTCAGCTCCATAATATTAGCTGCAGTGTCTCTGAAGTTTTTCTAATTGGCATAGATGTGGGACCTTTCACTAAGTCCCCACAATATATTCATGAATTTAACATTTTGTGGAATTAATTTAATCACATTTGTTAAGTAAAACTATGACATAGTCGTTAGACTGGTACTAATAGAGGTGCCTGGTGAAGCTATAAATTAATTGCTTTGCATATCAACTGGAATTTAAACACCTGCATTGTAAATCCATCTACAACCCTCCTCTTCTGGTTACTTATGCTTGGGTCTCTTTTATCATGAGGAAAGAAACTGTACAAGAGTATATACACGACAAAGCAATTTAGTATTGGCCAACACACAATAGATAGTTATGGCTAATGAGCTACTAGGCTAAGCATTAATATACTCACCACTGCTGACTAGATGCTAGATAAGGATTTGCTGGCCAGAGAGCTGTCAATCAGATGGGGAAGGATCACCCTCTGCTGCTTTTCAGAAGAGGCTGCTCCTTGATACTGCAGAACTGCAGTCTCTGCAGATTCTCTGGTTTTTGTTGCTTTGTTTTAACTTAGGGTTTTAGACCTTTTTGTGTCAGAACATTTTTTATGATAGCCTTGAGCTGCTAATTATTACTTCCTCAGCAGTTACACTTGTATCACTTCTTATTTTTCTTTTCTTGTGTGACTTTTGCTCAAATCCTTTCTCATATCTTAACAACACTTTCCTCAGTAAGATTCAGCAAGAGTCACAAAAACTGTGCTGCTCCAAATCTGGTGCTAGATTACAAATGAGTTCATAGAGTGAGGGAATCAGATCCCCTTCTTCATGGTGCAATGCCTTTTGATCACAAACACTTGGTGCTACGGCCTGGCACTTGGCCTGATGCCCACGGGTAGCCTTGGCTGCTGTGTTGTAGACACCAACTGGGTGAATTTTGCCAAAACCTGCTCTGTCAGCGTGTTACAAGTTAATGAACCAATAAATACTGTACCCCTTTCAGTTTTCTTGTTGGTATCAAGAACTCAGTAAACATTTTCTGTGTGTGTGAGTGTGAGACTAAATTTACTTGGCTAATGTAGGTACCAAAATGTTGTTAAACATCCCATTATAGTCAATGAAGATCTAGTTGACATAATCAGTGGAGCTCAGAGCATTATTCAGCTAACCAGCCAGGGAGAGGAACACACACAGAACTGCAGGAGAGAATTAACATACTTTTTTTTTTCTTTTTTTTTTTTAGTATCAGTGATTTAAAAGGTGTGAAATTTGGTAGAGTATCCTTAGGAGTGGAAGAGATTGCTAGAGATTAGCATTAATTTTTCATTTTGCACATTCCTTATTGCTCTGTGACAGCTATACCAGCCCCTACCAGGGGAGGTTTAGAAAGCAAAGAACAAGGAACAGGAGAGCAAAAATTAAGGAAAAACAAGCAAAGAAAGAAAACAGCCAAAAGATTACACATCAAACCAGTTTTACTTTTAAAAAGAAAATTACTATTGCTTAATTTTTTATCATGTGTGATAACCATCTTGCAGAAATGTTACCTTAGCTCAGTTTTCTGGGAATAACTCTTAAAATTAACACACATACATGCTCTCTGCTCCCCACAAGATGCAATCTCTCTTTCCTCTTAAGTATCAAGTCTATGAAAAAAAAGTTTTATCCAAGAGAAAAACACTTAATGCAAGAGAAAAACATTTTCAGGGAAGTGCAGGGAGAAAAAAGGAACTGATCAAACTTCTAATCTTGAAAGACAATATTCATGACATAGTGGCAGTGATCCTCTGTTCCATTTTCTTTATAAGCCACTGTGAGAATATTTGATACAAAGAAGTTCCTTTCAAGTGCTTTCTTTGTACACTTGTTATGAGCAATTAGTGAAGCCCCACAGTCGTGTGATCTGATTTATGAGTTTTTATTTTGTTCCTTCTTTGGTGAATTCAGTGGCTGCTCAACATTCCTTTCCCTGTGATCTTCAGCTCAGATGTCCACACATCCGTTCCACTGGGTATAATTTACTGCTGTCTTACTCTACTTCTATGCTGACATAACTCCATAGGTGTTTTTGTTAAGGGAGAACTAGAAAGAAATCAGGACTTGCCACCTGAACTATTCCTGAGCTGAACTAGTATAGAGGAGCAAGAGGAAAATATGAATGCACTGAATTTTGTCAAAGAAGTTTTTTATAAACTAAACATGAAAATAATTTTTTAAATTATTTTTTTAGCAAGGAGTATTGTTAATGAAACAAAGGCTATTAACTCAGATTTTAGGATTAGTTTTTACCTTATGAAGAAATATTTTTTATAGCTTAGAATTTTTTTTTTTTTTTTTTTTTTTTTTTGAGCACAATAGTTTGAGTGAAAGCAAAGGTTGAGTTCTGGTTTTCTGATTCAGCAGAAGCTCTAACAAGTAACCCCTACTGTAAACAAATTTCTTTACATGTCATAACTGTTTACCAGCTTTGAAAGAAATGTCACCAGTCTCGGCTGGCTTCATTTTAATTAAAGTAAGTTATGTGTTTGTGGCAGAACATCTTCCCTTTCTCAAAAAAATAGGCAGCTGCAAAAACTGCTGTTGTATTCCAGATGGTTTGTATAGAAAAGAACAACGTATTTCATCCTGAAAGTCTATTAAAAAACAAACCTCATTTACACTGATTAAAGGGACTATTTAATTGCTGAGTAGTTCACCCAGAGAAGAACAGACTGAATACACAGAGTCTTGCATGGTGTTACCATGGTCTTTTCGTTTCTTATGGTAGTAGTATAAACTGACAGTTGGTTGTGACCCAAAATAAGTGAAGAGACAGAGGAATCAAAATCAATAGAGATTTACCAAATTATGGCACAGAAGCAAAGACATGCCATCCCTTTTGTTACACTGTGGACATTGTCCATTTTTTTCTTATGTTTTAGAAATACTGGTTTCGGTTATCTTGATTTACCTTTCAAAACACAGAATCCAGCCATCCTATTAGATTCATTTCTTTGGAAACTTAATCTCTTAAAATATATGTTTTGGAAAATTATTCAGATATATATATTGAGAAGTTATACCTAATTTAATCTCAAGTAACCTAACTGTCTTACTTAGTTATTTTCTTCTTAATTTGATACATGATATACTTTGAATACGGTTGGTGTAGCAATATACTAACATTTCATCTCATTAATACAAAGAATAACGAAGTAAAGGGAAACATAGTTAGTATATGATTAAGCCTAGTGAGTCCATTAGAATGCTGACTGTTTAAAAAAGCTCTTGCAAGCAAACAGGTACCAAACAGCACGTGTGGATCTCTGCAGTCTTAAAAGGGGTCTTTCTCTAATTTTTCATAGCAACTGCTTGGATAAGTAACATAAAAATAATATTTTTCCTGCAAAATTGATAGTTAGAATTAATTTGTTTCAACTCCAACTAAGAACAGAACTCCGGGAGCTTTATCTTTGAAATTTGAATTTGTACTAAAACACAGAAGTAACTTATTTATAAGGACAGAAGATTAATGAGTACAAGATTGAGGATATCATAAGTACAATGAACATATTACCACTGTCTTGAATCAGGACAAACTGGGTTTCTTGATTTATAGCAATAATAACAATAACATCTTTCAAATTACTATCTAAGCAATTATTAGGGACTGTATCAGGTTTATTTCTGCACTCAGACATGGAAAGCAGACAAACCTTGTGGTGTAAGCAGAGCAGACATTTTCTAAGTGATGTTGCAGACAGGACTGAGCAGATTCATAGGATGGCCCATGACAGGGCTCATTGTTTCCTATCCCACATGCCAACTGCAGCAAGTAGTAGATGTCTGCTGTAGCCTTATCTTGTCCCTTCCACCTTTCCCAGAGCAACCTGACTCTACTGTCTTTTGACAACAATTTGTGCAAGGGAAGACCCCACTGGCCAACACTAGCTGCCTCATAATTTTACTGACCCTCAACCTGTCTCTCCCATGCTAAAGTCCTTGAAATTAGAGGGAAGCATCCCAGGAGCTTTCCCACTGACCTACCCCGACCCCCCTTGACTCCTTCTCTCTGACTCCACATCTGCTATGCTGCAGTTGTCTAACTGAATGCCTCTGAGTGATTTTATTTTGTCTTTTTCCTTCTTTTCTGAGCAGAAAATTTCCATGCAGCCTCACTTGTGGGAAGTCTTGAACTGACTCTCGGTATTTTGTAATACAGCAAACAAGTCCTTCAAATTTGCATGCTAACTAGAAACATGTTTTCTTTTCCAGCTCTTGCATGGAAATTGAAAGCACTTATTCTGGAAGAAAAGAGATGAAAGAACAATCTACTCCTTGCAAAGAGCTAAGAAGTTTTGGCCTTAAATTTTGGAGGGCTTGAAAGGGAAGGGCAGAGATGGAGATCTACTTCTTAGGTCTTTTCCTCCTGCAAATTACTTTGTATTGTGAACTTCTGAGGAGGGGAAAGTAACTTCTGTAATCAAGAGACTTAAATAAAACAAAAGCTCTTAAGGATAAATTTTGCTCATTTTATACCAGTTTGAGAGGAACAAAATAATTAAAAAATGCCTTTCCTTTCACATCTTTCCTTCTCCTTTCTATGACAAGTATCATGTCAGAAAACTTTCGACACAAAATCCACTGTTTTGGAGGGGCTGTCAAGCTATTGCACATAGCTATCCAAGAGGAAAAGATCCAGCCCATCTGGGCTATGCATGCACGTGTGTGCTCAGGCACACACATTGTGCTATGGACAAAGAAGTCTGTCTGCCCCTGCAGCAGAAGCACTCTGGGCATTCAAGGACAGAATATGAGGGCTCAGGAAAGAACATATTTGACTTTTACCTCTAGCAAACACTTGCAAGGCTACCCAGAATGCAGATTTATTAGGTCCACCATTGCAACAATTGCAAATGTAGTATTAGACACAAATGGTCTTCTACTCAGAGGGTTTTTTGTAGCATATTCTCTGAATGTGTTGCTTAAGGGCTTTCTAGAAATCTGGAGATCAGAAGGTTGAATATAAAGGGAAGATAATTTCATATTTATCTTCTGTAAATTACTTAAACTTTCCTAAGAAGCAGCTGGTAAAGTTTAGCTGACATTAAACATAATATGAAGTAACCAGACCACAGGTTAGGTGCAGTGTGGCAGTTTCCACGGGGTAATTAAAATTAACAGAACCAGGACTTAGCTTAACCATGTACTGTTACCACATTTCTTATGCACAAATCTAGACCTATGGGTGATCTGTAAAACACTTTGAGGAGGAATTTTTATTCTCTGTTTTGAGATTTGTGCTTAAGAAACACAAAGAATTCTTTGCAAGTCAGCCTCTTGTCTTGTACTATCTAAACTGGAGAAGACTGACAGGTATGCCAGCCTCCATTCAGATTTACAAACTCCGGGTTTGGATGACGTTTCTTATTCTGTCATCATTTCTCCTTCCCTAGTGTGAAAGGTTTGAACATCAGCAAGGAAGTTTATGGAAATTGTTAAGACTTCTGCAAAACCAAAACTTTTTCATATACTCTCTAGTTGTATAAACTAGCACCTGATCAAAATTCCTCAGTCATGAACCTTTGGGGAGTACTTCGTAGGACTTCAATATTAACAAGTAAATATGGACTTTTCACAAAAACTGTGCAATTGTAGTTTAACCATAAGGATGGCTGCACCATGTCAAGTCAAAGCTCTGTTTAGCTCTTTGTTCATCTAGCCATTAACATTTGTCTAAGGATGTAAGAACTAGACAGTCAGATAGGGAACCAAACAGATTCTATATTATCAAGAACGCTGAAACTAAGCTCCCAAAATAGACTTTTAATAATTTGCTTTGAATCTTTGTAATAATTTTTTTTTGTAAACTTAGTATTCAGGGTCTGGTTGCTTCTGATTATCCTTTACTTTTCAATTATTTATGCAAATATAACATACAGAATAACCAGGACAAAATGCATGGCCCTCAGGAAAAAAAAAAAATAATCATAAACTAAGGCTTTTTGAAGATATTGCTTTGGAAGCCCAGAAGTTTCCTACCCATTTCCTATGAAATTCCAATGCATTTTATTTCAAGTAAAACCAGAAAGCGCTCATTACCTACAGAGGAGAAAAGGTATAGTTAGAATCTCAAACAAATAAAATGTTTACATCTATAAACATACTTGAGTGAACTTCTCCTTTGTGATTAAAATATCATAACTGAAAGACTGTGACCTATAAAACATAATGTATTGTGTTAATGAAGAGCTTAAATATCAAAAGAACATTTTAGCAATTGAATGGAACAAGATTGGCAGATTATTTCAATGAACAATATGCATTGTTTCCTCGAAGGCACCCTCCATTTATCTGGAAACTTTTGTATGAAATATGTTTTATCTGCATTACTACTTATTCTTTTGTAATTAGCAGATTTATACTTTCAAATTAGAAATAAAAAACAGGACACAAAACTTCTATCTTCTATTTAAGAATTTAAATAAGGATCTATCAGACATTATTAAACTACATCTCGCAAAGAAAACTAAAACTCTTACAAGTCCTCTAAATTTTGTGAGGTTGAAGTACAATGAAAAGCAATATAGTAAAAGAAAAAAGTGCTTTTAACATTATTTCTTATTTATTAGTGAATACTGGCACAAATACTTTTCCTTGCCTAACCAACATAAATTAGGCTTTTTTTTCCTAAATAGAAATTTAGTACTTCTGTTCTGAGAAAGTACTATTTAATTGGTCAAGTATCAATAACAACAAAACACTCTTTTAGGATCTTATAGTCTCTGTTGATAAAATCAGTTAGGTCAAGCCTTGGCCTACAGCCATTATCCAGTCATGTCGAGGTTTTCTCAATACAGTAAACTAAATCACTGACTAACATAATGAAATTATCGTTATCTTGCATATTTTGTTTTCACAATATTCACTATTCAGATTTCTTCTGGACATTGAGAATTTTCATGTTCTTCTCATATGGACAGCTTGCATCAATCTAGAATCCACTAGCGTTAGCATTTAACCACTGATATTGCAACATGCATTGTTAAGAACTGGTCAAAAATTTACCGATAACATGGTTAAGGGAAACGTGTGAATATATTGAGCAAGCAAGCCCAGTTCTATTTTTGACTCAGTTAGTCTCAGGTACATGCTAACATTTTGTTTCTCTAGCCCAGCTACTTAGTTTTCTTAATAGCCTCTTGGGGCTGATTTTGTTTGTCTTTCTGTTAATCGTATGCAAATACTCTGGCTAATTTGTTACATTTAATGGGAATGTCAAACCTTCTTTTTTATAGAATCATAGAAAGGTTTGAGTTGGAGTGGGCCTTAAAGGTCATCTAGTTCCAAGCCCCCTGCCAATGAGGGGTTCTATTCTATTTTGTTTTAAAATATTTGTTTTATAATCAACAAAAACCCAAATCCTCCACAACCATAAATCATTGCAGACTGAAGTTATTCAAAAGCAATTGTTAAAATGAAAAGAATAATTGACAAACTTATCAAAAGCATACAAAAGCACCATCCCTATGTATATTTTTAAATTAGAATTATTTTGTAAAATTTACCAAACAGTGAAACATAAATAAATCAATCCTTATTTCTAAGTAAATGTCTAACATTATTAAATGCCTGTAACCCTGGTGAATTCCACTGATTTTATAGAAAAAGTGGCCAATGTGAAATCTCTAGAATTGTTCCATTGTTTGGTAAAAATGTAATTTAACAAAACATGCAATTTCAAATATATTTTTTAGACTTGCTGGTTAAGTCAGATATTTGTATTTTTTAAAGAAGAAAATATTCCTATTTTTGTAAGCTGTCTTTATCAACACATTCACAGGATAAGTTTTGAAATTGGATTTAATTTAAAGTTTTATAGTATATTCTTTATTGTTACAATAGCTGAAAAAGAGAAATCAAAGAACACATAGGTGGACAACCTTTACTCTGCTTGTTCAGTTGTTCATCTCACTATGTTTTTAACACATTTAGTTTATGTTCTGAACGTGTCAGTGAGGGTCTGATTTGCACAATAAAACCTGCATGAGTTGATGTCTGTGATCCCACTGCTTTACGTAGATCTCTGTATAGTACTTGATATCATGGCCCACCTTCTTTGGTTTTTTTGCTATCACTAAAAATTGCACTCCTTTGATGACAAGTAATTGGCCATTGTCAAATTGTTTACAGTTTGAAGGCAGTTCTAGGGCCTTCTCTACACAAGAGCAGCTAATTGCTATTTCCATCTATTTGTCACCAAACCAAATTATTTATAGCGATACACATTACACTTTGCACAGTCATGCAAAGCTAAACCAAAGCCAAAATAAATACTCATCTGGTTATTAGCTAAACAAGTTCCTAGACAGTCCCGTATGTAAATTGGGTCTTTTGGGGCACCAGAAAGTTGCAGAGCCTCTTTAAGTCCTTGATGTTTCTCAACTTTGGAACAGCATCACAAGGTAAAATGAGGACAGGAATGGCCAAAGAAAGAAGTGGCACTATCACCAGGAAGGCCATAGCTACAGATGGGAGTGGGTGGCATTGTCATAAGCAGCAGGAAGTTTGAGGAACAATGATTTTGAGGAGTGTAGGTACAAGGAATGGACTGTCATTTGCGGATATTTTAGGAATGAAGGCAATAAGGAAAGGGTTTAAAGAGTATTTCTAGCAGCTAGAATTCCTTTTTCATAGACACATTCACGGAAACGCAACAGTTTTAGTCAAAGCTTTCCAACATGAACTTAAGCAGAGCAAAGGTAAATACCTGCAATGTAGCTTGTCTGTACAGGCTGGCTACACTTTGCAAAATTATAAACTGCTGAAAGCAAGAGCTGAAAGTGGAAAGTTTGTCCTTCTCAATAATTAATATGACCATTATCTGAAAGGGGGTTTGCCAAACTCATCCATTTACATATACACAGAATATTTCACTGCTCATTACAGATTCTGGTTGGATTGAACTATTAGGACATGTATAGAATAAATCAGATATTTTCTTTATAGTAAAAGCGGTGAGTAAGCAAATTTTCTAGACTGCTGCAGTACCAACTGAAGCTGGATGATTCCACAGAGACTATTTTTCAAATTTTTTTTTTACTTGCACTGACTTCATAGTATTTTTAATTTTTTCAATAAAACCATGATGTAGGAGCAAATATATTTCTGTTTTGCAGAAGTATTTAAATGTAAACTTTATATATCAGTAGGTCCAGTTAATATATCTACATCATTAAATTCTAAATATGTCTTAGAAATAATTTTCTGCTCCCTGAAACCCATTATATAATTCCTTCTGTTACCACAGGACAGTTTATTCTCATCCCTGATGTTTACTTTTTTGTGCGCTGGTTTTTTAGAAGCAGTGCTTCCAGCAGTTTTCCAGTTTTTCTTGTGTCTTTCACTGTTGTTGTGCTTGCCTCTACTGAAGGATTTCAGAGCTTCTCAACCACATGTTGCAATAACAAAACCAAAATGCAGTAGACTTTCATCCCAAGGTGTGGGTGTTGAACTTCTGATCCCCTAACAGCCATCAGACATTACACAAGCTTCAGATAAGTGGGAGGAGAAAGGGACGTCTGATATGATATTACCCCTGTGTAAAGATAGTCAAATGAATAAATGTCCTTTCCTTCCTTCTGAAGCCAACTTTTAGCCTGCCAGACCTCCCCATGTAACTCAAACAGCAGAGCAGATACTAAGTGCAGCACTGGGCCACTTGATTCACCTCTTCTGCCTAAAGACATCATCCGGAAAATTGCAGCTTATCAAAATAAGCCAGTAGTGGGGAGGTGTTATTGATTCCTTTTGGGCCATAACAATTACATGACTGGAAGGACAGAAAAAACCTCTGGTTTATTTTTCAAACATGGGCAAGTTTTCACAGTCACAGTGCTTTTTTTTTATTATTGGCTAAATGAATGACTGAAGGTTGAAACTGAAAGAAAATCAAAAACTCAACGGCATGAAAGATTTTTGTCAGGAATTTGCTCATATATGTGGTAAGTAATTTGCATATAAAGAATGTTAGACCAAAAAAAAGTATATAAACCCTGCCTAACTTTCTACCACTTTCTTGATGTGGGTTATAGGAACCCTCAGAATGTGAAGAGCTTTCTGAGAGTTTAAGGTATATTTAAGAAAATATGAAAATGAGTATAACATAACATTTCTATTCTTTTTTCTGATTTTTCAATAATTCTTGCTTGGGTTCTTCATTTTTTGGTACTGAGAATTTCCTTTTCACTTGGAAGCATATCAACACATTACCATCCAGAGTGCCACAACATTGCTTCACACCACAGAAAAGGGAACCCGACTTGAAGAGTGTCTGCACCAGCAATGTGAAACCACAATTCAGTTTCTGCTTTTCTCTGCTGCATACTCTGGGCTGCATAACTCTCTGCCTTAGGTAATGTTCAGCATTAAGAAACAATAAAATCTGAGCTCCAGATGCTTAAATAAAATACTATCTGTATACAATTCTCCTCTCATTCAAATGCAAAATAATTCAGCAATCAATAGATATTGACATTTCTAATTATGTCCATATAGAATGAGGTTTCAATAGAAATAAAACCCCTATATATATTCTGGCAAGCATACTCTCCACAGGCTATCGGATAATGAAACAGACCCCAGCAAACAGTCTGGATTACGAAGTTTATGATGTATTGTTATTTTCACACACAGAAGATAAATGAGGAAGGGGAGTAGAAAGGTATCATTCAGCTAAGAAACTTTCTAGCTGTATTTCCCAAGTATAAATATCTACTTTACTGAGAAGTGCACTTTTATTCATTAATGTTATATCTCTGATTCATGCAATTATTTCTGGAGCCACCCAGCTCAGGAAATGGGCTCAAAGGTTGCCTGTACTTTGGAGGATATTGCAGAGCACAATTTCCATCTCTGCAGACACAGACAACATCGTGTGGCACTGCCAGTCATCACATCTCCTTTGCAGTGACATCAATATATCCAGCGTCAGAAGGAAAAAGTGGTTCAGGATAACTCTTAGAAGAGGCTTAAATCACTGGCCAGGAGGTATTCTTAAGCAATCCAGATTTATTTGCCATGTGCAATGGCAATATGGACAAAGGGTGCTGGATACTCCCAGAACATGCCTAGCTCAGGTGCAGTGTCAAGTAAATAGTTTTGATATTCTCCAGCAATTCCAGATAAACCGTTCTTTATCCCATCATTGAAGCACCCCTGGGAATACTTTGCATGTCCATCAGATTTGAAGTCTTTGCCATGCTATGAGATACTTAGCACATTTTCAGTTGCTATCAACACAAAATCTGAAACCGATCTTCAGCTTCAGTTGCTATTTCATTTGTATGACAGATCATTCCTACATTAATATATTGTATTGCTTACCTTTACATTAGGTAATCTCTGCTATTTTAACAATGCTTTTGAAAATATATGCAAAATAGAAGTTACAAGGTAGCTAGTGTGAAATTTCATTATTTTCAATTCCTCCAGATGTACCAATCATTATAGTTACAAATTGTACCCTAACAAAACTTCAGAATACAAACATGAGCTGCATCCTTTCATATTCTTCTAATAGTACATCACATAAGCACAGGGACATCCACTGGAGAGGAAAAAAACCCACAAAAACAACAAACCAAAACATTGCATCACAAAATTATTTTGCATCTGACAGGTGCAGATTCTGTGTCATAAACTGAAAGACCTTAGAAATTATAAGGAAGCTACAAAGTATCTAGGAAAAGATATGAGAACTCATCTACCTGCAGTCTTTGATGCACTTACAATGCCCTCTTAGCTTGCATTTCACAACTCATTTACAATTAAACACAAAGCCTGTCTTTATGTTTAATTCTAACATGAAAAAACAATCCACACCAAAAGAAAAGGAAAAAAAAAAAGAACTGCTTTATCTGATAAAATCAAATATTCCTGGAGGTTTTTTTCTAACGAAAAGTGAGTTTATAATAGCAGTTCCTGGTTGTGCTGTGTTAGTACAATGGAGCCCTCATTAGTCTTTTACCAGTTATTCATATAATTATGAAACACTTTTATACTGCATCCTCTGAAAGTGTATTTTCATGGCTATAAAAAAAAATATTTCACTTCTTATTGCAGTTACATACTGAACTATTCAAAATGACTCACCACAGAAAATAAAGATTTTGCTCACCATCAAATATTATTTTTCTAGCTGAATTAAAATCAAAAGGAGGATCTCTATTTGTGATTAAACATTTGAATAGATCAGTGAAAAAAATGAGTTGCTAATTGTAAAGGAAGGGACAGGTAGGAAGCAAAGATGTTTCCTAAAAGTAATAATGAAAAGAAAGGTAGGATTGTAGTGGAAGGGGGAGGGGCAAAATTACCATACTCCTATTAATGTCAGTGGAATTGGGAGGGATTATTTACTTCTGTCAAGGTGCTCCCTTGCGTGTCTGTTGTTGGCAGAAATTGCCATTCATTGCCCTTCTTCCAAACCTACAATTCATCATGAAAATCCTCCTGAAAAAATCTACAGGCAATTTTACTTTATTTTTTGTTGAAGGAGGCAACATGAGTTTATTTTAGCACTAAGTTAATAATTAGCAACTCTGTTTTGAACTCTTGCATGTCATGTTTTATTTGATAGTTCATCATTTTTTTAGAGACACAATAATCCATAATATAAACTATATCTTGGATAAATACCATGCCATCTCTTGGTTAAGGATCTATCTTTTACAAACAAGGCTGTATTGCACATCCCCTTCTCCCCTGATTGTTTTGACATCAAACAAAGTGTTGGAATAAATGGCACATGATGCCAAAGCATTGAAGTGTCAACTCTTTGTGCTTCTTACATAACTTTATTACAATGATTTGTATCTTACTATTTGTATCTTGAACATGGGAAAGGAAGAGAGAGTGAGCCAGTAAAGTTAAAAAAATTGTCATGAGAAATAAGCCTGTACCTTAAAGACATTAAACACTGGTATTGGAAGGTGGCAGGTGGGAGCTCAGCTTTAAAAATGGCTCATGTACCAGGAAGCCTAAGAGAGGCTTGTCTTTCTCAGTGTCCTGGATTATAATCTCTCCCATCATAATCTTTTTTATTGGTCTTTTTTCATTATCTTGCCCATCAGCTGTGCACAGGGAAAGTCATCACTAACTTGGTCCATTCTTTTTGTCATTACTTCAAGGACTTTTCCCAGTGGAAGCCACGTTAAAGCAACGTTTACCTTGTTTTCTTCATTCAAGGCACCAGAAAACTGAAGAAAAACAACAACCATGATAGAATTTGCAGGGAAAGATTATTTTAGCTGAGTTGAAAAAGTACACAAATTTTGTCTTTCAAAGGTCTGGATAAAAACAATGACCCTGAACTATGACAGTCCTAAAATGAGATGCTGATAATGGAAGGCAATTATGAATACTGGAGGAGGTAAACATCTCTGAAAATATGACTTACGCAGAAATTTTAACAGTAGTCTAGTCTCAACATAAAGTTTTATAAATGTTTTATTTTGTAGTTATGTATTTTAATTTTCATACAAATACTCATATTTAAATTTTATTCTTTGTCCCTTAACCATTCATAGAGGCAAATAGTTGTTTAATTTTCCATCATGTTTAAATGAACAGGCCACTTTGTAGCTAAAGCAATCACATTTTGAACAATATGAAAACAATTTTTCATGTCATGGCTATTTCATCTTGCCCCTAAATGAAAGAGAAACTGATGTCAAATATTCAAAGAAGTCTCAAATCACACCCAGCACAGCCATTAATATTCAACATTATAACTGGATGCCTTAAATGCTGCTAGGTCAAGAGAGGCTGCAGTCTAATCAAATAAGGGTAACATTAAATGAGTCATAAATTGTTCCTATAATTGAAAAGGTAGAGGAACAAGAATAAAAGCTCTTGCTCTAATTTCTAATTCGATGTTCCTCATGATCTTTCTAAATGAATGTGATGCCAGTGAAAGACTTAACTTGCAGTTCACCTGTAGTTGGAAATTTTCTGCTGTTAGGGTTGTAAGTAAACCAGTCACAATTACTCTGGATAGTACTATGCTATATTCTTACTTACCATGATAACATAGTAATTTGTTGAGAGTTTTTCTAGGTAGGACACTAGAACTGGTCTAAGCTCTTTATCCTGCTGCTTAAAAGGTAATCCTTCTTCCCTGTATGTGAAGTTAATCCTTCTGAATGGAATCAATTATTCGTTTCTTTCACCTCCAGCTTTATCTACATTTCCAAGCACAGAAACAGAGAGAACATTTAAATTTGGCTAGACAGGCCCATATTCTGCCTTGACTTTCACCTTAGGTAGCCTAATGGAGAGTGGACTAAGCATAAATCCAAGATTCTGAGCAATATTACCCATCTAGATGTCTATGACAAAGCAGAAAAACAACCTGGTGAAATTTTCAATCAGAACAAATAAAAAAAATCTTAGAGTACCTGATCATAAAGATTTTATTTTATTTTGCTTTTGTTCCAAACAGAAGCAGGGTTATCAAACAGCCTCTTTGGGTGTACTTGAACAAAAGTCATTCCAGGCAAGAACTCTTTTTTTATTAACATTTTTATCATGTCAGACTTGAACAAATGCAGCCGGTTCAAAAGACGAGAGAAAACACAAGTGTCCCAGATCCTTCTACATTTCAATGTCTCAGAAGAATGCTACAGTTGATGCCAGCATAAATAAAAAAGGAGACTATAATGTAAGTTACTGTTTGAAACAACTGAGAACTGTCTCTGGTGAAGCAAAATACCAGGGTAAGTTTCCAGAATAACACTTATACTTGTAACAACACAATATATATAGTTTCACAGGAGAAAAATAACCCCAGGTGCAGCACCTATTTCTTGTCTTTAGGAAATGTTGTATAATATTCCGCTCTTTCCTGACTGTCTCTTGCCTCTCTTTAGCACCCCTGCTTTAAACAGGGCAGATAAAGATTGTGAGGACACTGATCTTTGAAAAGTTTAAACCTCTCATTTAACCACGTCAAGGAGAGATGCCTGTAAATATGCAGTCAGATTTAGAGTGCTACAGTAATATTTTTTCTCTACTTACACTGTATAGCTATAGCATATATTGCAAAATTCAAGCAGTTAGATTGTCTTGACATTTTCCATGTCTCATGAGGAATGAGGTATGGGTTATTTTGAAAAAGTATCTGTGTGACAGAAATCTCTGTATATTGAGTGAAAACACTGGGTTCAATTCTTTCTGCATACTGAGTTTTGATCTATGATTCTAATCATTCCCTGCCTGATCTTAGTTGCTCAGAGTAATAGCAGATTATGCAATGCACAGGTTGTTCCTTTGACAGCTAACACTGACAATAAAAAATACAAGCTGCATAAAAATTTAGAATTCTTTTCTCTGTCTACACCAGAGCAAAATATACTCTGTAAACACATGCAAAAAACCGGCAGGTAACTATGACGAGAGCTGAGTAGCTCAAGGTGTCATGCTGATCTCTTTGAAGCTGTGCTGTGCCATGCCCATGTGCTGTAGGTCTCCTGTTATTTGTTCTTTATCCATGTTTTGGTGGGAGATCCTTCTAGCAAGTAACTGAGACCCCACATTTTGCTTTAAGCCTGGGCTATTTTTTTCTTTAGAAGTACTGACAAGGAAAGTGGCATTAATTAAACTGAACGCTGACTCCAGCAACTAGTTGTGACTGTAGTACTACATGCCTTTTCCTGGATGCTGGATGTGAAGCAGGAATATAAAGGTTATGTGATTTGCCTGCTTGCAACTTCCCCCAAGTAATGGGTCATAATGTTGAAAGACGTCTCAGAGCTTTGCTCTTACAAGGGCTGCCAAAATTTTACACTGATACATAAGGCACTGAAACTTTGTTTTTCATTAACACAAAGATTCAAGGTGAAGGCAACTTCCACTGTTGGGCTCCACCACTAAATACTTAAGGTAACAGAAAGCTGTCCAGGCTGCTGCAGCAGCAGCGATCTTATGCTCCTCTCCCCCACAGATAACTACAAGCCACGGAGCAGAAGCAAACGGGCTTATAGTGACAGTTGGTTGTTAGTTAGTGGTGTTCGTTACCCTGAGTTCTCTCTGGTGTCAGAAAGAGATAAACATCTTCTTTTCCTCAGTACAGCCATGACCTATTTGCTCACCCCACAGCACAGTACAGTGATACACTAAATTTCTTCAACTTTAGAAAGCATAGCGAGGAGAAAGCCTCACTGCAGCAGCATTTGGCAGGGACGAATAACTCCTAAGCAAGCGTCAAACCGCTTCCAGCAGGGGCACACCCAGCATGAACTGCAGCTCCCAGTGAAATCATCGATTTGAAGCGATGGCGGCCATCCTGTACTGAGAGTTGTACAAATGGGCAATGTGCCCTTCTGCTGAACCCTATTGATCTGCATGAAGCTTAGGAGAGACACAGTTGTGCATTTGAATAGACCACAAAGCAGAACTGAGGCTTCATAGGCAAAAATCAATTTGTTATATTTAAAAAAAAAAAA
>VZZY01003287.1:69199-100006 GCA_013400335.1 Eurystomus gularis
GAAGATATAAAGTCCTGCATTTTAAGCTCTACATCAATCTTTAAGTAATAAGGATTAGAAAGAAGACCACTTTACATCTGCAGGCTGGGATTTCTGGCATGTTCTTCTGCAGTGTTTCCTACAGATCACTGGCAGCAGTGAAAGCCCCCTACTAGCCTTGATCTAGTCCAGCAATTCCAGTCTTCATAAAGGAATGCAACCATCAGTACGGTTGAAGCTGACAGCTTGTAAATCAGCCCTGAATGACAGTAGGCAATATTTCATAATGTAGAGAAAAGAAATATCCCCTCAATCAATGTTTTGATAGAGAAATTCACACATTTTAAAAAAGAGATCAAGATGGACCCGAAAGCGGAAACTGTGTTCCTGCAAGAGGGCCACAGTCGTGATTACGTGCCTCCTCCAAGAAATGACACTTCTTATAGGAGATTGCCCCTTTTTTCCCTTACCATAGTAATGCGCTATTCTAGCATCTAGATACTGCTCTGCGCTCTCCTGTCCAATTAGAGAAAAGGTCAGTCCAAAATAAGTATAAGTTCAGTTTATAAGAGCTGACAAGGAGACGGTAGGGGATGGCATAGATGCAATCATGTTAATTCTGGGTAATGCTTTTCCACTCATTAGTAATTCAGCTGTTGTGCTCAGAATGAGAATTAAAATAAAAACTGTGAACTTATAGCAGTAAAAAATAAAACAGTATATCCAATGGCATAGAAGGAAAACATAAATGTAGCACACTGCAACAGCACTCTAATATTACCCAAAGTAACAATACACAAGGAAAACAGTTGTTATTATCACCAATAATACAGTGTAGCTATGACCCTGGAGGAAGGTAGGATGTTTCCCTGCCGATTTCTAAGGAGAGCATTGATTCCCTCACTGATGTGCTTTTGTTCCACAACTGTGGTGCTGCCAGGCACCCACTGCACATGCATTCTGCCTCATTTAGGTTCACTTCAAGTTCTTTTTTCCCCTTAGGGGGCTGTCACTGTTAGTACTGCATGTCCACTCTCTTTCAGTTCTTGGTCAGCTATAAACAGTGAAATAAAACAACAGCAAGACAATCATCAGGACTGCCCCGTGATTATTACTTTTTGGTTTTTTGACAAGTCGTTGAAAACAACATGGGAAAGAAATGCCTTTTCTCATCAATTATACCTGCATGGATGTTCTGATCCTGTCAGCAGCTTCTTTTATTTCAACAAGGCAGGCAGCTACTGTGATCTTATCTGGGATTAAGTTACCCCAAGAGGCAAAGGGGGAGGCACAAACCTCCCCCTCACCCCATTTTCTTCTAACTAGCTGAGAAGTCGTGGTCTTTTTACTTCTACAGACTGCATCTGTCTCTGAGATATCACTGACAGAGTAAATAATAAAATACTTTGGGTTTTAGCCCTGTATTATGTTTCTAACATTGACCACAGTGGATGCTTAGGGAAAGACTATAGGAATATTTTCTTTCTATATCTTGAGTCAGTGAGTTCCACAATTAGCTATATTTTATGAAAAAGTACTACTTGTAGTGTATTTAACCACTCCACTGTTATGTCTTGTTTTCCCTCTTCTTATTTCTAAGGAAAAAATGATTTTTCCCTCCTTATCTTCTCTATACCTCTCATGACAATGAAATTCTACTTTTTCCCCATTTTTTCAGTAGTCTCTTTTCCAAGCTTTATTTAGTTTTCCTCACAATCCCCTCCTATATTTCTCTTCACCCTTCTCTAAGTCTTTTTTAGTTCAGTTGTAACTATTTTAAGGCTAGAACCACACGTGACATCAACCAAATAGTGGCATCATATATTTGATTTGTTTCCTCTACTTTTCCTAATAAATCCTGTCATTCTATTTTCTTGTTTGACCAGCAATGAACATAAAGCTGATCTTTTCACTGAACTTTTCATAATGTCTCCAAGGTTTCTTTCCTAAGTGTTAAAAGTAAACGTTGCCATTCTCATTTTTTTATGGGCTTAAGGCATGGTTTCATCCTATGTGTTAAACTTAGTAATTTTGAATTTTACATGTTACTTTATTATATAATTATTCAGCAGTAAGAGATCCTTCTGCAACTGTTTATGGTACCAACAACCTGTTGTGAAGTTGCTGAAGGCAGCAGAACTAGAAGGATTAAATTTCTAAAGCACTTTCCCAGCACTGTCAACTGATATTACAGTTATTATCTGAATGCTGGTGAGGGAAGGACAATGTAGCTGGGCTTAGCTCTATTCATAGATATTACAGCAGGGGAGTTCACGCCATGAGCAAATGCATATGCAGCAGTTGAACAAATGTAGCATCATTTTACTTAGTAAGATGAAATATAGTTTAGTGTAATGTACTTAAGAGTCTTACTGTACATAAAAGAAATGTTAGGAGTCTGAGAACCCTGTTCTGCTTATAAGTGCAATGGAAGGTAATATTTTATAATGCTTCCACTAGTGACACTAGAAGATGGAGATTCTCAAGATATACAGCAGAAATCTATTAGCTAGAGCAACCTACAAGGCAGACACTTTGTATTTAACTAAGTAACAAGGTCCATGAAAAAGGTTTTGATTCTTCTAGTTAAACTTGACAAAAATTACTTGAGAATGTGGACATCAAGTCATTTAATGAAGAGATGTAAACATGTACAGAATCTAGAATTTTTTAAATGATGGACAAAAATGAGTCAGGATATGAGTCAGGATGAATAAACTTACACTTGAACTATGGAGGTGGAGAATATCCTACAGGAATATATGTTTCATAACAACTAAAATATTACAGTCAAAACTTGATTATAGAAAAGAATGTGTAATGGGAGAGGTGGAAGCAGAGAGTTTCATTACATGAATGATGAGAGATGTTAAGAGCAAAGAACAGGGTGTTGGAAGCTAGAAGGAGATAATTTGTAATCATTTGTGACTGTCCTTCCACAGACTGCCAGCATCTTTTGACCTCTTCAGCCAGAAACATAACTGTACATACAGGCTACAGCTTATCCAGGTAATTTCAAAAGCAGTAACATCCTAAGATTTAGGTATTCTATGGTTTGAATCTGAAGGTTGACCTCTAGAGCTCTCCTTTTATAATCTATACATCTCACCTCCAGGTACCATGCACTTGATAATTGTTTACTTGACTTGTGCATACGCTAGTCATTACTCTGGCCATGCCTACAGGATATACATTTGGTTGATAGCTCATTTAAGCTACAATCATCTTGATTTTTTTTTTTTTTTATTCTAGTCCTTATTTATTCAAGTGTGTCAATAAATTCAGTGTTTAATTACCATGCAAAGATCACATCATGAAGCTCTCTACTTCCATGCAGTCAGGTCCATCCCTATAGCTGAAACTGAGAATGGTCTTATAGCAGGCAACTTTAAAACAATGCAGGGAAATGTTTATCTAGAAATACTGCTGCCGGTGTAACGGAAAAATAAAAAGCATGTAGTTATAGATGACACCACCAGAAATCTGAAAAAAACCCCAACAGTTTGCATTCTACTTGTACAAAGGACAATGAAATTTAGGTTGAATTAAGTTCAGAAGTCAAAGTAAGAGAGTCATTACATGCCTATAGAGTGGACACTGGGTCATCAACCCGTGGGAAAACACTGAGTTAGTCTGGTCTAGCGCTATTTGCTGCATACAGCTTCAGTGTTTTTTAAAGACTTCCATTTAGAAGGCATTGACAATTCTAAATGTGGTACAAAGCAGAGCAAGACACAACCATTGACAGTGGAATGGAGGCCTGACAGAAAAATTTTGTAATGCCTGACTTCCACGTAATAGCTCATTGCTTGTAATTGCAAGTCCCACTGAGCCTAGAGGAAGGCAACCCATGTCTCTTGGGTTCGATGATCTTAAAGGTCTTTTCCAACCTAAATGATTCTATGATTCTGTGATTCCATCCTGGTATGAGCAGACTGGAGGATTTGATGGAGATAAAGCAGGGGTCAGTCAGGAATAACAGAGAGTAAGAAACTGCAAAGAGGAGTGTGCTGAAGAGTCTATAAGAAGATACTGGAACAGGTTGCCCAGAGAGGTGGTGGAAGCCCCATCCCTAGAAGTTTTTAAGGCCAGGCTGGATGGGGCTCTGAGCAACCTGATCTAGCAGGAGGTGTCCCTGACCATGGCAAGGGGGTTGGAACTAGATGATCTTAGAGGTCTCTTCCAACCCTGGCAATTCTATGATTCTATATGCTCCAGGAAAGAATGAGAACCTACTTCTGGATCCAACTAGTTAGATTTAGAAAACCAACCACAGTAAAACTCTGGAGCAGTGACAGCTTCCTGGTAGGATGCTGCCAAAGTTCAAAGGTCCTGTATAATTAAAACTTATTACTGCTTCATGCAGTGAAGTGCAGACTGCAACATCAAAAAAATCCACACATCTGGCTACATACAAATAAATAATAATAAAAAGATAAATACAATAAAATTTAAACAGTGCTCTTGGCAATAGCTTCTGTTTACAGCCAGTTTTTGTTTACAGCCATTTTCACTAGTACATATACAAAACTTCTTACAGGGAGTCCATTTTAGAATGTTAAAGAAAAATATAAGAGTTTAAAGAAGCGCACCGTTAAAAAAGCCAAGATTTCTGATGAGGTTTACAAAAGTACATGCTTCAGATGGGGATCATTCTTGCAAAAAATTATGTAGCTGACATCTGGTCTACAGCATAATTGGACAAGTCTGTGCAAGACTCAGGAGAGAGAGAAAAACATAAGAACATACGCTGCTAGCATACAGGATTTGATAGCCAGAGAAAGTAAAACGAAACAGTCAAAGCAGAAACAGAGACCAAAAAGTAAAAAGCTACAGGAGACACCAGTTTCTGCAGGGGTATGAGAAGCTCTGCCACTGTCCACATACAGAGTGTGTCTTTTCAGGCACTTCAGTAATGTGGTCTCAGTTTGATGGGCAGACTGGCAGGCATGCTTCTCAAAGAAGGCTAGTACTTTGGGATGTTTGGACAAAGGAGGAAGTAAGTTTATGAAAAGACCAAGCATACCTGTGAGGCTAGTAACCAAACACTGAATATAAAATTAACAATCTAGTTTGAAACACAGTTTTTAATAAGTAAAAAGGCATTATACAAGGTTAAATACAGGTTTAGGCTTTTGTAGTGTTTTTTCAAAGCTGAAAACTGGACTCTTACCAAAAAGTTGGAAGTGAAAGAGTCGGGAATAGCTTAACTAGACTTAAAATTACCATTACAATGAACAAAACAAGGATGATTTAGTGAGAAAGTTCTTTAAACTGTGAATATAGTTTTTCCAAAAATAATGCAGGTACAAGACTGTGAAGCTACTAATGGCCGTAAGTGGGCACAGAGGAGAAATAAGCCCGTAAACTGCATTCCGAGGTTTCAGTACATGTTTCTGTTTGAAATCCCTATTATACAATCTAAGAAATACATTTCTATTCCTCATTGCTTGAGTTTTCAGGATTTCTTGTGAGGAATGGGAGGTGGGGTGTGGGGAAGAGTGCACGTGTATAGTAAAATAGTAATTAGCAACACACTGTGACTTTTACAGTCATTCTGTTTTGAAAGGTACCTTAAAAATTTTGTTTGCTCTTGGAAGCCCTCGAAGTCTTTGTCTTTAAAAGCTGAATCTAACAATAAGATTGAATTTTACACTGCATTTTGTAAAGCTTCCTGTTCAATGGTGTCTTGATCACCAACGGCTACTGATGAGCTCTTTTAAATCATGATTGGAAGTGTGGGTTGGGGGTCAGTTTGAAATTAAGACACCTTGGTCAGTGAAGGCCTAAAGCTTGATTTATTTGGTTAGATGGCTTTATGCCATCTAACAAACTAAAGTTATTCAGGAAACCTTCATAGGGCTGGCAGAGGTGATGAGATCAGGATCTGTGGGGTCACCTTTTGTCTCAGGACTTGAAGCCCAGGCAATATATACCCTAAAGCATCTCACTTTGCAGTTGCTACCTATATATTGAACAGAACTGAGCTCTTGCTCAATGTGCCTTATGGATTGAAGCAGTTCTTAGCCAATGTCTACTTTAGGAGAGCTAAACCACTCTGTAAGCTCCACCAGCGTGTATAAACTTAGATACCTCATGTTTACAGGGGTCCAATGTAGTCATCAAGACCATGCCTCAGTTGCCTATAGGCTTCTCAGGACAGCTAAATTACCTTAAAATATGAAAAACATCCTCAGGGATATAGCTACAGGCACAAGGCCTCTAGAAAATACTTTCCCTTCTGGAATGGCAGCTATAGGTCAGGCAAGATACCCCAGAGCTCTATTTCAGTCCAAACATAACAGTTTCAAACAAAGAAAATAGTATAACCAAGTCTGTCCTTCAAAAAAATCTGCAGATCTGTTTGTTTTGTGAGTTACTTTTACAATCATACTACAAAGCATCAACAATTTCTTACTAATTAGCCTTTCCCTTCTTTCCCGAGTTTGGAGAAGTCCAGTGCTAGCTGGAGATGCATTTTAAGAATATTTGTTTCATTAGTGTAAAATGAAACAATAGCCTTCTTGTTTTTAATCACTGGTCTTCTTTGTTTCCCTAATCATTTTTTTTTCAGTTCTATATTTTTCTGGGCTCATCAATGACTTATTGTCACTGTTTTCAAAGACCAGGTTTTTAAGCACAGAAAGGACCATTAAATCATCTGATTTAAAGTCTTGGAGATAAAAGAGTATGGGATATCACTCAGTCACCCTACCTGAACTAAGTCAACAGCCTTAACACAAAAGTACCCTAGCAGAGTGGTTTTACCTTTAATTTGAAGACATCATGGGATTAAGGCATTGCTGCATCCCTTAGCAGTTTGTTCCAAAGTGGACTGTAATTCCTGTTGGTGAAAATCATAGAATCATAGAATGTTCTAGGCTGGGAGGGACGTCTAGAAGTCATCTGGCCAACCTCCCTACTCAAGTAGGGACATCTCTATCTAGGTCATGTTGCTCAGAGCTCCATCAAGCCTGACCTTGAATGACTCCAGGGATGGGGCCTCCACCACCTCTCTAGGCAGCCCGTTCCAGTGTTCTATGACCCTCATGCTAAAGAACTTTTTTCTAATATCCAACCCAAATCTATCTTTTCCTAGCTTAAAACCATTACTCCTTGTCCTATCATTACAAACCCTTTTAAATAGATCTTCCTCTGCCTTCCTGTAAACCCCCTTCAGGTACTGGAAGGTCACTAGAAGGTCTCCCTGGAGCTTTCTCTTCTCCAGGCTGAACAGCCCCAACTCTCTCAGCCTATCTTCATACAAGAGATGCTCCATTCCCCTGATCATTTTTGTGGCCCTCCTCTGGACATGCTCTAATATGTCCACATCCTTCTTATGCTGGGGGCTCCAGAACTGGATGCAATACTCCAGGTGAGGTCTCACCAGAGCAGAGTAGAAGGACAGAATCACCTCTCTTGATATGCTGGCCATACTTCTTTTGATGCAGCCAAGGATGTGATTGGCCTTCTGGGCTGCCTTTGCACACTGGTGGCTCATATCCAGTTTTTATCCACCAGCACTCCCAAATCCCTTTCCACAGGGCTGCTCTCCAGTATGTCCTCTCCCAGCCTATACTGATAATGCTGGTTGCCCTGGCCCATGTGCAGAATCCTGCACTTGGCCTTGTTGAACCTCATAAAGTTCATCTGGGCCCACCTTTCCAGCTTGTCCAGGTCCCTCTGGATGGCATCCCGTCCCTCAGGCGTATCAAACTGCACCCCCAAGCTTGGTATCATCTGCAAACTTGCTGAGGGTGCCCTCAATGCCACTGTCAATATCATTAACGAGGATATTAAACGACATTGGTCCTAGCACAGACCCCTGAGGGACACCACTCATCTCCTTCCTCCAATTGCCTTAATTTGTTATAAGTGATTTTATAATCACCTTCATTCATTGACTGAAACTATTTAATACTAGGGACCCCACTAGCTGAGCTTCTATGCATCTATGATCCCCCACTGACATCTCATTTTCCAGTTCTATTCAACACGGCTGTTCTTAATGTTTCTAAAAATACTCTTTACTGATACTTCAGAATGCATATTTTTTGTAGTCACAGTGTTATAAAGTGCCAAAGCACCTAAGTGCATTCATTTTTTGCTTTTGGTTTTATGAATCCCACTTCCAATGATATGAATGAAGGAAACTGTTTCTTTGACAAGGCTTATTTTCCATAATATTAAGTTGCCTGGTCTTAATTGTATTTTCACCCTTTCATTTTCAGCTTGGTTTCCTAAGGAGATAAGACACTTCCACGTGTTTGCTTGCTTGTTGATCATTCTACTTAAGAAACCATGAGCTGACTGGAAATTTTGAACATATATGGCAGGGTGCTGGAGATTTCGGATATTTCATGTTTCTGTTAAAAAAAAAAAAAGGTACAACAACAGAAAATGGGCATTTCAATGCACCCAGAAGCCCTACTTTTATTAGGCATTAGACCTCATAGGTCCTCAAGTCTTGGCTTTCAAGTCTTCATCGTTTCTCCTACACGTGGAATTTGCTGTTTGTTCATTGCATTCAGATTCAGTTATTACCTAGTTTTGCCTAGGACTCCTGTCTGGCTAACCACCCAACACCTAACTGGGAAAAAGCATGAAGCCCAGTTTAATTCCTAATTCAAGAGTTCTTCTATAATCCCGGAAAACTTCTGATAAACCTAAATTTTTTTTAGAATTAGTATCCTTTAATCACAGAATCATGGAATTAAACAGGTTGGAAAGGATATCCAAAGTTCATTTGCCCAACGCAGTCCTAGTTGGAACAAGTTGTTCGGTTTTGCCCATCTCCAAGGATGGACTCCCCACAGTCTGTCTGGGCAGCCTTTTCCAATATTTGACCATCCCCATAGTAACAATTTTTCCTTAAACTGCATTGAGATTCCCCATGCTGAACCTCCCTTCCTTCTCTGTGTACTTCTGAGAAGCCTGGCTGCACCTTCTCTATAATGTCCCAATAAATACCTACAGGCAGCAATTTTAGCCTTTGTAAGGACAAACAAACTTGTTTCTTTCTGCCTCTCCATGCACATCATCATCATCTCCAGCCCCAAAAATATCTTCATGGGCCTTCACCAGACACACTTCAGTATTCCTTTCATCTATGGCAAACCCAAAACTAGATATTTAATCCAGATTTGTCATTCTGATATGTGAGTATATCCTCCTCTTTTTAAAAATATGGACATTAAATACTACTGGTTTTCATCATCATTTTCTTGTCTAAATCTTAGAGTAACCTAGAGTGTTACCGGCTTTTCTTTCATTCCAGATACTCTTTAACTTTATTAAAGTTTATATTTCCATATTACTATTGCCTTCACAACAGTAACTTACAGGAAGTTGTTCCTCCCTTATCTATTTATTACATTTATAACTCACTATGTATACCAATTACTAATGAGTTGTCATTTTTCTATTTGTCAGAAACTGTAATAATACTTATCATTTCTTCCCAACTAAAGTAGGGAACTTGGGTGTCTTGAGAGCTAAAGTCATCATACTGTGTACTGTAATAGAATAAAAGCTTATTTTGAATAAGTCCCCATTTTCATTTGCATTTTTCTGCCTTTATGATCACATGACAGTCTTACAAAACTTGACTATTGATTTTGATAAAATACTCCCAAACCTTTTAGCAACCTCTTGTAGGCTGGACTTCTCAGCCAATTTCATGATTTTCTTATTTGGGGTGTATTATTCATGGCTACTGAGTGAATTGGATTTTTTACTCAGTTCTCTTTCCCTTTGGCTGCTTTTTATCTATGTGAATGTCATGTAGTAAAGAAGTAAAAAACACAAGAAACAAGAGTATAAAGCAAGAAAAAAAATACAGAAGGAGCATCAGCCACACTGACTAGCTAGCAGCTTCAGGTGAAAGAAACCTGTCAACCTCTTCATTATTGTGCTAATAATAAGAAGAGAGAATTCACACAGACAGCCTTCCTATGGTAGAGCTTGAAATAAGCCAAACCAAAAGGAGAAATTGCTACAGTAATTATAGGAATGAAGACAGTTAAGAGGAATTTTTAGGGTACTTTCTCCCTCCACTTTCACTCTTCACAATTTGGGAAGTTTTGGGGGCTAAGAAAACGTTTTCATGCTTAAGAGAAATATCTAAGGAGTGGATTCCTATTTTTCTTCCGAACCTCTGGAAAAATGTAGTTCTGGGTAGAACTGAATACTCTTTCTGATGAGGATTTTTTTCAGGATTACTCACATTTTAAGAGATGCAAGAAATAAACTGTCATGGTAGGCAACACTAATAAGCAGGAACATGTTTTGAACAAGCCGGTAAAGAGTTTCTTGCCTTTTCTGTGAACTACCAGTCACCTTTTCTGTGACAAAAATTGCAAGAAGGGGAAGGATTAATCTCAGATTATTTGCTTTCCTCTTCTTTCTTCAGTTAGTTTCTTCTTTATTTCTGTCCAGACTTCTGAATTCCCTGGAAATAATTTTCAAAGGCATCTAGGTATTTCAGGAGACTCTTTGGTTTGAAAGCCATATAATGACAGTTGTCCTATTTTAGACAGAAACTACTGTTCTTATTCACTTGGGTACATCTACACTTTGAGTACAGACTTACCTATAGCCATATGTCATGCACAAGTCCTGAAGCATCTCAGCTCAGCAATCACCAAAACCTGTGTCTTGTAGTTACTGATACTGACATAAGAATTTTTCAGGAAGAATTTCAGGGTGTCCATAAGGCCTCCAGATATCCATTTGTCCTATGCAAATTAATTGCAAAACTGCCTCTTAGGGATGCAGAACTTCCCTACCCCCACCTCCTACATATGTGGACAAATATTACTTCCCACTCATTCCTGCCCTTGTGTTACAGTGTGACTGGCAGAAGGTTAGAATTCCTAACAGATTTTGTGCAAATGAGTGAAAGACAGCCACTAAAAATCCCATGTGAGGGAGAGGTTTCAGTGTTATTTCACACTTCATTGGACAACATAAAGTTCATGAGGTGAACACAGACACAAATCAATAAGAAATGTCGTTTTATTTGTTCCAGCACTGATGGAGCCACTTGTCTGTACTGCTCCTGACAGGAAAATATGTTCTGGCAGGTGCCCAAAGTAAGGCTTACTGAGTACTGGCAACACAAAGGCTTGCTAAGGCGTTGACTCATACATGTAATCTTACTGGGATGGTTGAAAATAAACATTGCACTAAGTGCAGAATTGAGGTAGGGCTGCAGTGGGTACTTACAGGACAGGATAGTTAGAAAACAAAACTACAGCTGTAACCTGTGAGGCATGTTCTGCTGTTTTTACCATATCACAGAACTTTGCCAATGACCAATACAGGGTAAGTGATATCAGAGTGTTTTGCCAACTACCTTTTCACCAGCACATATCTCTTAACTCCCATACTGATAACCATTAGGTTAAGTGTGTTGGAACTGTGCTTATCTCCAATAAATCTTAGTCACCGGAGAAAATCTATGGCCATTCCTCAAGTCAGGTCAGAGTGCTGAGATCTCTTGACTGCAGCTTTACTGTCATCACAATGTTCAGGACCTTACATCAACACATCAATAACTCCCAACAAAGGCAACAGCAACAACAAAGAGGATGACACTAATTACTGAGACTAGTGACCACTGACAACCTGGTAATTCCAACTGGTGATTCATTTAATGGCAAAGTGCCTCCCTCAGGGTTACAGCTTTTAATGGTGGAGAGTTACGAAACCTCCTTCCCACTCTTTGACAATCCTCCCAGAGATGGATTAATTATGGGCACAGAAATGAAGAAAAGCAATTCATAAAGGTTTTTAAGAGGCAAGGGTAAGCTGAGAAGGAATTTTAACAAATCTATGACACAGTTGTTTCAAAAATAGCAAGAGTAAAAAAATGTAGGCTGCTGCAGATAATGCAGACAGTTCTGTGTTGAAAGCTGCTTTAATCACCAATGTTAGCAAAGCACATCAAAAAAAAAGGGGGGAGGGGGAAATGAGTCAGACAAAATGTTTCAAGTCATGGAGAACTGCAAATCTCGATCTCTACTAGCAGACGGTAAAATACCCACATATGATAAATTACAAGAAGGGCAAGAATAGAACAAGAGGCAAGAATAGGCTATTTCAAATTTAATACAACTCAAGCAGCAGTCTCTACTAACATAACAGCAAATGGAAAAAGGCAACTCTAGCAAAATTTAAGTGAGCTCAAGTTTGACTGGGGAAAAGAAACCTTTGGCAAGTCTTCAAATCCTAAGAGTGCTCTGCAACAAAATATGGAGAAAGATGCATAACCATGTTTCACACTAGTCAGCAGCTATCTCAGCAGACAGTTCTCATACTTCAAGTGAGACCACACTTACAGTTCAGGGCTAGGAGAACAGCTTTCTGCTCATGACACGTTACAGTGTCATGTTTTGTAAGTATTGCAAGGTGGTATGTAGGCTGAGAGAGGTTCAGCATGAACTGTGTCAACATGAACATGCTCAGTCCAGCTATATTGCATGTTCCCAGAGTCACAGGAAAACAAAGGGCTTACTTGAGCACTCTGTTTGACCTGGCAGGCTTTGAAGCTCTGCTAAAGGCACACAGGAATGTAGTTGCTATACACACAAGATGGACAGTCAGAAAGTTTTGACCTGAGCATTTGTTGGACATATGCTTAGCCCATAGCACAGAAACAGATGCAGGGGCACTTAAGTTCTCAACCAGCATCTAGAAAACCTACACAGTGATAAGCCTCAGGTCTCAAAGTTGTCCTAGAACATGAGAATGCTGCAGTCAGATAAAAGAGTATGACTGAGATGTCCTGACAATGAGGTAGTCTGTCACTGCCAGCAGAGCCTGTGGGGTGCCAAAGTCAGGCAATGATCTGAAAGGTATTGGTACTGATACCACTATCCCACCACATTCTCATTCAGGGTCCCACAGTACTTCTTTCTTATTTTAGACAGAATCATATCCCCATCTCCTTGCAGCCTGCTGGATACAAGATGTCGTTACTGATTTAATATGCAGTCTGGAATTAGTAGCTAGCAAAAAGAGACAGGAAGAAGACTTCCAGTGTATTCTGGCAAGGTAATGAAGTCCTCGAGAAAGAACAGCCACAAGAAAAAAATTTATTTAGGATCTTTGTTATTTATGCTTTTATTTCATAAAAACAGATATTTGATGAATATCTTTTAACTAAGGATTTCAAAATTCTGTACCCAGCTGGGTAAGTATAATTATCTGCAATTAGGACAGAAGTATACCTGACTGCTGTGAGAAAAATAGAACATATGAGCTCAGCACAAGTCTAAATCCTAACTATTTTTATTTTAAATTATTTTTATAAAAATAACTTCTAATTTCTTAAGATACAAAAATCTAAGAGATAAGTAAGAGTAATCCTGTTCTGAAATGAAGAGCAGACAGCAGTAACTGCCTGAACTGCAGGGAAGGCAGGATAGTCTATTATATAGCAAAGTTATCCTGAGTAACACTGATCCAATGATTGGTGGTAATTATGCTCACTCTTGCAAAAGGTGTTTTTATGACTCTGAATCTTCACTTCTTGTAAGGATTCCAGAAATGAGTACAAGACCTTTGGCTCAAACAGAAAAGATTCTTACAAAACCTTTGAAACTTTCCGACAAATATAATTAGCATTTATTTGTAGAAGTCATTACACATTAAAGTATGGTATTTCAGAAATTTCAAGAAACCTGCTAGCCTAACCTCTATTTTTTAATTATTTTTTTTTAATTGGTGTCATGTTCTCCTGAGCAAGCTTTACTGGCCTCTGTAGAGAAGCAGTTTGTGTTAAGAAAGGAGACTGAAAGGCTTATCAACTGTAGTACCATCAATATGCATAAATTAACACAGGAGACCTCTTCAGCCTATGACTATTTGGAATTTTTGTTTGGAAATTAATGATCCGAGTATGCTCGATCATTACATACCAGAATACATTTTGGTTATTCATACATCTGTTTGTTAGCAGAAAACAAGTTTCAGAGCACTTTCAACCTGGAAGGTTCAAAAAACAGTGAGGTTTTGAGATCAAGTATAGCCTGGACCTGTAATCCAAAAAAACCCCAAGAGCCATTGTTTCTGTCGCCTAATTCACAGCTACATCACCACTACTGCCAGCTTTGGGGGCAATATGTGAATTCTATCATGGTGAGAAAGAAACCTGCCATAAAGAAAAACACAAGGATCAGCACAAAACAGTTTTACATTGTTTCCTAAGTCTTATGCTTACTGGCTTAGGAGATGGGAAACGCTTCTGTACATCTTTGATACAAAAGAAATTCTGCTTCCGAATAAGGCAATCTTGAGACAAACCTTCCCTTAGCAGCAATAACTTTCACTGTGGACCATATCTGGCAACTAAAGCACCTGTAGTTTCACAGTTGATGCAGCATAAAACCCAGTCTGATCACTTCCTTTTAATGTTATCTCTGAAAACTATGCCACTACCCACTATGTAAAAATAGCCTTCTCTTTAGAGCATTTTGTCTCAATTTTGTGTAATGATATGGAAACATTTCCTGTCTCTCCTCAATTTCAACATTATTATTTGAATCACACAAACAGAATATACTTCTCCATCATCACATGGAAATTCTACCTGCCTTGTAGTTAAGGTTGCAGTCAACTCCCATTATAAAGCTCTATTCAGCAATCTTACAAATTTGGCAAGGAAAATTGTTCTGGAATGAAAATAACAATACATACTCTGAAGGCTCTGGAGGGTATCTCCGAAAAGCCTGAAGAAGAGATATCAAGTGGCTTTGCCACTCGCTCTTACTGGAAAGAAGAGAGACATGTAAGAAACTCCCTTCAAGCTGTACGTGATGTTGTAGCAGGCCACAACACCAGACACAGAACCTCTTAAAGAAATTGCCTCAAAAATCCCTTATTTTAAGTTGAAAACAGAAATTGTCTTCCACTTGGTAATGCGGTTTGCAGAATGTGGACAAGAAAGTGACATGCTCAAAACTCTATACCACATGTAACAGATGGGGAAAAAAGTCAAACCTGAGATGTTTGACTTGAGAGAATTCCAGTACAACACAAGTGAAGCTGCATGAGTGCTATCAATTTGAAAGTTAACTAAAGTACAGCTCCAGGTCTAAGATTTCTACACGCCTCAGCCATTAGGTGGATAGGTGGATAGATCTTCCTTGCAGCCTCATGGGTCATTGATCTCATTCCCCCAGTCCTCCTATGAGGAGAAACAGGTCAAATTACTAGAGAAATATTGACCAAGTATCTGTTGAATTAATTCTCATGTCAAAAGGTTTTGTTGTTCATGTGCTGTTAACTTACATGCAAGTCTACTACTTCAGTTATTTCTTAGTATTGGCTGTCTCTGGGCTTATTTATCCCCTAGGTTACAGATATGCCAAATGGTACAAAAATAAACAGCTGTATATTACATCCACACATACCACTCAGCCCACTCTTCTTACTAGCTTCCACAAGATGAGTTTAAAACATCAGAAACACATCAGATCCAGACTTTAAACCACCCAGACAGAGAAGCAAGTCCCAAATCATAGAACACCCAACCAACTCATAGAACACCTAATCAACGACAAGAGCCTAATTTAACTCTGAAAATTGGTGTAGGGTCAATTACCCCAGACTGCAGTTCAAGCCACAAAGCAGATAGAGCATTCTGCGCTGCTTTCGACCTCTGCTCGCCCTCAGACCTGGCACCACACAAAGCCCATCATAACACTCACATCCTGAGGTAACAGAAATGGAGGTGGCAGGATCTGCAATGAAAAGGATGGGGGCCACTCCTTTGTCTGAAGTCATGAGGATGAAAGCTGTGGGGCCACATCTGTTACCAGGCCATCCAGGTACAGCAGCTTCCCCAAGTTTCCTACCTGTTTTGCAAAAAACATTGATTTCCTTAACAGCTCACGCCAAGATAAGTTCTGCCAAGTCTTCTGGCTCCTTCCTCCTGTCTAATTAGCTTTTTCTCTACTGGATTAAATCTCAGCAATTTACCTCATCCAAGCTCATCAAGGCACTAGGTACCTTGTTCTAATAACCGTAATTAAATGACATTACAATTTTTTATACGCCAAAACCTACTGTTAATAAATTGGTCTTTACAAGATACTGGCTTCCAAAAAAAAGTACTAGAATATCAATTTGTTCAAATTTATGTCCCTTCTTTCCAAAGAGGACCACTTATTTTTCTAGCCAATATGATTTATCTTTGTCTACATAAATATTTCCTAAATAGCAAATATCTTATTTACAGGTTCAGAGAATGAACTCCTTTTTTTTCCAAATTAGGATGATTAATACTTCACAGTCATCTTGTAGGGATAAGGAAAATCTTTGTTCTGTGCTCCTATAATTCTTAGAACAATACAATCCTAGGCTACCACCCCCAAGAGTTCTCCCAAAGCAATGCAGAAATGATGTAAAAGTGATTGCTGAATTTCCTGTGTTTCCTATGGAGCACACTTTCCTTGCAATATAGGCTCTGCCGAGAGTACTCTGGCTGCTCAGCCATACCAGAGTGGTGGCTGCTCTAGTACTGCTCAGAAGTGTGCCTGTGGACTGCTGAGGGACCTTGGGTTGCTTGACAGCACACTAGAGTTGGGCAGCCACTTGTCAGGAATTTTCCAGTATAAAGCTGTATCTCACTTAAGCCCTACTTCACACAGGTAGGTTCTTGCTCAAAATAAATCATCAGGGTAAAAAACAGCAGGACAAAGTTTTTGGTACATCCTGAAGATGGATAGAAACAGAGCATAGATTCAATATGGGTTAGAATGGCCTTACAGTTAACACCTTCTGAGTTCTGTATCAACTGAAATATTTCATCCACTATTATACACCTTAACATCTATTTCCCGTAACTTCAGAATATCAATTGCACTCTCATTCCCTGCTCTAATTGTTCCAAATCTTTCCAAAGAGCTACCAAAAGAAAAGCATATACACACAAACACTGAAGATCACAGAAGACCAGAGATCTCTAAGAATTAATTTTGTTCAAGGCACAAGAAAAAAAAAATCACTATTACCTAACAAAGGTATAAAATAATCACAGGTTATTGTGACTTAAGCCAGCAATTAGCTCCCCATTATCTGAAGCAATGAGAGAATGTGGTTAAAATACTAAGTGCTTAGCCCTCTGGGTACAGGAGTATCCCACTTAGAGAGAAATACAACATTTGTTATGCAAACAGAAGGTGTTTAAGTATATTTTCCTAATACATCATAGGAAAAAAATATTCTGCCATGCTTAGTTTTTTCTCAGTTATATTAATTTGTCGATGGTTTATTAAACAAACAAACAGACAATGACCAAATAAACAAGATTGACTCTTTTCTCTGTTTTACAGATTTCAAGTAATACCACCTTCAGGTTATTTTTATTACCCACAGGCACAACAAGAGGCATCACAGAATTTTATTTGGTGATGAAGCAGCAGCTAGATCACATCGCATACAGGGCACAATGTACATGTATATTCAGGCATTCACACAGTGAAGACTGGATTGAAATCTTAAACCAAGACACCACTTTTTTGATACTCTTTCAAAGAGCAAAGCATTCACTGTAGGCTTAGGCTAGAAAAAAAAGAGCACCAGTAAAAATAAATTGCTCCTCTTGCTTCTCAGTTACAAAAGTGAACGGACAGGTAGATACCAAACAATCACACTTGAAAATCCTATCGAGCAGGGAAGACACTGTGACTGAAAGATTAGATTATCTATTTAATACTGGATTAATACCTTTACCCCCAATGAACAGCTGCTGGAGTTTTCAGTTACTGTAAAAATGTCGGATACTTTACGCATCCTGTGGTCAGTGCCCTCTCAGATGTCTTTATCTGTATACAATCACTCTGCATCACACATTTGACTTGTCTGAGGTAATTTCATGGATTTTATACAAAAATAATGCAATTGGTGAGCTTGACTATGGCTCTATTATCAGACTGCTCTGGCAGGGAGCAGAAAGGTGAATTGCCTCAGAGGAAGTTGCTGGAGACATATTTCCTATAAGAGCAGAGGTTGACACAATATTTCTGTGGGTCCTGGAAAGATCTGACAATTCTCAAATCTAAACTCATGAAAGTGGATTGAGATATAGCACATTTCCTTTCTGTATACAGAATGGCTGCTTCAGGCCATGGCAGCCTCTCTCCTTGACACAAAAGGACATAGCTTCCTCTGGTAAAAAGAAACTCACCTAACAGAGGTGGAGATACATTGGGACAGGATTTACCTTGTTCTTAGTATCACAAAGAAAGGGAAAAATAACGAAACAAGACCCTCAAGAATGTTTCTATCTGCATTCTGTTCATGCTTGGCCCATGCTTCTGTCAATCAACAGGAAAAGATGTCAAAATACTGAAATCACAAGAAAACACTAAATAAATAAAAGAATATCAAGGAGAGATTGTTCAGTCCTAATAATCTGAAGCATCTATCACTTCAGAAACATTTGTGGCCATGCTCCACTGATGATAAGGATTTCAGTGCTCTGCAGTGGTCTGTCTGGGTTTGGTGGTGAGGGAACAGATCACTGCTCTGGCTGTTCTGCTCTTTCTTTCCTCATGTGCATATAGGCCTAAAGTGAACACCCAGGGTGCATTTTTTGTTCCTCCTCTCCAGATGGTGATTATTTAATATATGTCTATTACACTGAAGTCACCTAAAATGGATTAACATTACACAGAAACACAGCTGTATGAAACAGCAACACTGCTATCAGCCTCACAAAAAGCTGATAATTGCAGATAAAGACATGCAGCACATGTTCCCTTTAATGATAATAGTATGGATCTGCCTGGTTTAGGGGGTTTATATATCTTCATTATCATAGCACTTGAACACCTCATTTCGATTACAGGAATGGAAGGAAGCACCTCGATCATCAACAATGTTTATTTCATGAAGTGCCAAGAACACTTACAAAACATGAGAAAACACCACGGTGTATCTAGATCTGTACTAAAAGGCCACAAACTAGGGATACAAAGTGGCACCCAGAGAGCAAAAGTGCTCGAGAATGTTTCCAGGGCCACACAACAGCAATAAATTAGTTTAATAAAAATCTCAGCTGTTATGTACCAGAAATGGTTTCCTTATATTAAAAAGGAAGGCAATAATAATAATGTAACATAGCAATCTGACATGAGGCAATTAGAGTGGAATTAGTTTAGTTTCATTTTGAGCTAAGGAACCAGATATATTAGTCAATTACCTGAAAGTTTTTAAAATCACAGACACCTGTAGATTTTTTGCATTTTCTCTCAACATCTCTCCAGGTTAAAACGATCCCAGCTGTGCATTGACTCAGGTCAACTACACTCTTCCAAAATACTCCTGGGTATGACTCAGGTATTAGCTCAGACCTGAGACAGTTCCCAGTAGGTAATCTGGAAGTGGTCACTCTGTTTTCATAGAACTGCTGAAGTTTCATAGAACTTTCTTCTAGTCCTGCCACTTGGCTCAGAGCATGGTTAGCTGGAGCAGGTTTCTCACGGCTGTGCCCAGTCGGGTTTTGAGTATCTTCAAAGAAGGAGATCCCACAGCCTCTCTGATAACCTGTTCCAGTATTTGACCAACCTCAAAGTAAAAAGTTCCTTTCTTAAGTTTAAACAGAATTTCCTATGTTTCAGTTTGTGCTTATTGCTCCTTGTCCTGCCACTGGGCATACCACTGAGAAGAGTCTGTCTCTTTCACCTTTACTTCCCTAGACCCCGCTCAGCCTTCTCTTCTCCAAGATGAATAGCATCAGTATTCCTGTATATAAGATGTGCAGATCCCTCCATGATCTTAGTGGCCCTTTGCTGGACTTGCTCCAGTATGTTCATGTCTCTGTTATACTGGGGAGCCAAGGACTAGATCCAGCATTCTAGATGTGGCCTCACCAGTGCTGAGAAGAAAGGAAGGATCACCCCCCCCGATCTGCTGGCAATGCTTTTCCTAAAGCAGCCCACTTTTGGAATATAAGAGAGTTTAATTGTACAGTTGTGGCCAAGACTGCACTAATTGGTTTCAGAAACAGAACACGGGCTTGGCATCATTTAATTTATTATAACCATCATTTATACTACCGTTTGTTTCCAAAATTATAGTGAAGTAGTAGGGAGTTACCAAAAAAGTTATTTTTAACTTGGGAATTCAGAATAATGTCAAGGGTTTCAGGAAATCTACAAAGTAAATCCCATTGTGTGACATAGACCTAGAAATTAAAGAAAAACTACTTTCTCTCCCAGTTACAACCAGTCCATTTCAGAAAGTGAAGGCACATAGAAAATAGTAATAATCAATGCTATTTAGCTTTCTTGCAGACCGGCTGTTTCAAAACCATTTAAAGGTTCTATACACATACTGAACTTTCACTGCCTCTCAAAAACTAGATTTAAGAAATCTATGTCTGTTTAAGTGTGATAAGATGTTGCCAATGATTTGGTAAACAGCATTGCTTTGGTCTGAAAAAAAAACAACCTGTATTCAACATGTTATACTTCACCTTGTTATCTCATGTCTTAAACAATGCTGTAATCAGTTTCATACTGATCTGCTAAGTGCATTTAAGAATCAAATAAATTAAATGATCTTTAATCTTTAGAGTAAAATCATTATGAGTTCACAAACTTTACCTCTCATTCCTAGCAGCTATTTTTTTTCCATCAACAAGAACAGAAGAACCCAAGAACCTCAGATTTAAATAATGATGCAGTGTACTGTCTCAGAATTTGTAAGATGAGACCTAAACTATTGAGAAACTCATCTGGCACAAAAAAAAAAAAAATAAGATAGGTAAAATTGAGAGACATCTAAGAACACAGTGAAGGCATCACAGAACAGGATTTGAATATGCAACTGAGAACCCAACTTTCCTACTTCCTGTGGAATCTTTTCCATGCTGGTAAGAGGGTCAATAATTTATAAAACTGCTTTTCCTAGAGCAGGAGTTGGGAATACACCCTCCACACCTTTAGTTTAAGGTCCGTAACATGAAAAACTGGGCATTCATTTCTAACAGGAAGATTTAAAAAAAGCTTTGAGTATCTATAAGCCAGACAGTGGGAGAACTGGGTGGGTTTAAGGATGACTCACAAAAAGCCATGCTTTCATGTTAAGCAAAAGTCCAAAACCAGGAATGTGGCCGAATTCTTCTCAGCCCCAGGAACACAGAAATCTGAGTCATGGCTGCGCATTAGATACCTCTTCCCGTTGCGATCCAGAGCCACCTTTCTACCAATATGTACTTAAAAGACAAGAACACTTTATAGTACCTAAGGAAAGTGAGTGGTGGAGGTTTTCACAAAGACTCATTTGACCCTACAGAGATCAAATCTTCCCAGGCTCCCTCTACAGACAGCAACCAGCTGTACCTGAAGGGTGATTTAGCACAGAAATCTAATGCAGCTACTCTACACATATGAAGGAGATCCTCTTTCTACATTGACTACAGAGACAGCCCAACAAGATGATCCGTACTAGGCAGGAGTAGTAGTCAGTAGGGTCAGAAGCAAGTATGTGCATGGCATCAATCCAGAAAAGACAGTAGTAAGGCTATTTGCTGGACCATGATGAGATGTAATCTTCAGTGTAAACTCAGTAAGTAAGAATATCTGTAAGTAGGTGAGTCTAAGTAATCATTATGAATTATATCTTTTTCAAGACAGACCTGTATTAATAGTATTTACCCAGGATGCAAGAGACTGGATTCTAGGCCATCTTCATCCTAAAGGGATTCAAGTCTGTTACCTCCTGCACCAGTCACATTAGAAAATCACTGAATACAAAAAGCACAAGTGGCATGGGTCACAATGCAATCCTTTTACTACCAGCTGAACACATTCAGTTCCAGAAGCAGATTTAGCTGCTGGCCCCACCTCTCTTTCTTTAGCTGTACAGACCTTAATGTGTCCAAAAGCATGTGCAAAATGTTACAGCTATGACAGACTTGCAGGTCAGCTCCACTTTCAAGGCCAGTAAGTCCAGGGAGATTAATGATTATGTGACAAAAAGTTTTTCCATGTATGCATAGGGGCCATACGTCCAGGATACAGCAGACTGGACTACTGCAGACCTAGTGGCTATGGCTTACTGAAACACATTGACAAATCACAGCTAAAATACCATCTGCATAAAACAGATATTAAGGGTTCTATGAAAAGGTGTAGCAGAGAGTTACCAGCACCATCTTGTTTTCAGATGTAATATTCAATCTAAAGAGTCATTTGCTGAAACTTTCCTGTGTACTCTGCTGTTTTATTACTGCACATTACATGTAAACTCCTGGGGGAAAAAAAAACCTAGTTATTTTTTCTAAGCACACAAGTTAAACTCTAAAGCTCTCCTCAGCAGAATACTAGATAATCTGTCTTAATGAAAGTGATAGGAACTTTTCCAAGACACAACTGACATTCATACTGCAAAACTAAAAGGAAAGAAAAAAATCAATACAGGCTTCATAGATCTGCTGTACAGATATGTAGGTCATCCCACCCTCAATCACACAGTTTGTCAATAAGGGTGGTTGTATTATTCAACAACTACAAGAACAATGCAATTCTTTCAAAAGAGTAAGAATGTGAAACATAAGAGTAGACTGTGTAAAACTTACCTAGCATAATAGAGCTTCAAAGCTCCACATAAATACCCTGTGAGCTAGGTAAAAAGTCATCTCCATTTACAAGCTGGGGATTCTGTGAAGTGGGGAAGTAAGTTTCCAAAAGAACAAGAGTAAGCCAAAGCAAAAGCTGGAGTTTCTCTGCTCCCTGCCCAGTAGAACAATCAGCATGAGCTCTCTAGCACAGTGGATCTGAACACATTAAAGTGATGTACTTAAATTCAGTCAGGGTATGGAGTTATTAATACTCTGCCAGGACAACATTTAAGCCTTTGTTCAAGAAATACTTACCATATTTTTCCTTATATGAAAATGAAAAAATAGGAGAAAAATTAATTTCCACTTTAGCAAACGACCAAGAACTATAAATAATGGGATCAGCTCTTAGTAGAACACAAATACAGTCTCTTCCACAAACAGAAAAGCAAGAGCAAGAGACCTACAAGTTACAGAAAACGGGCTTCAATTTAATTTCACTGCATCATAAAGAACTCACCAAAATGCAATCAGTCATCCTTGAGATAAAATATTTGAGTGATCCTTTTATTCTCTGTGTTCTTAGTTGTATCTCACAATCCCAGCAGTGCAGACTAGTCATCTGCAATAGTGATTTGCGAAAAAATGACAGATATGAGGAATGGAAATTCACAAATTAGAAGCTGACAGTAGTAATTTGTATTCATACAAGCTCTGTTGTTTTTCTCATTCATTAATGAACCCAATATTTTCAGAAGTTTGATCTTTTTCCTTTTCCTTCTTTTCTTATTCCCTCTTTGTGTGTGTATCTTAACTATTATTGACTATTGTTCATCTAAGGGAAACATCATGCAAAATAAGTATTTGTGCATACAAACAGTTTATATAGCATATAGTAGAGAGTGCAAATCCTTCACACTGAAAACATCCGAATAAATTAAAAGGCTCCAATAAATTTCTCCATGAAGGGGAATGATGACATCATCAGACTTGATAATTAGATATTGTTATGAAGTATATTGGATATTGAGCCCCACTCAATCCGTATACCTGACTGTCCCAAATGCATGTAGCAAAAAGGTCATTTGCTCCTAGGGAAATGGTTTAGTGGGATGTGAACATGATACTATAAAATATGTACTTTACTAATAACAGCATTGTTTATAGATATTGACATGAAGAACAAAGCAACAAGCTGTGTCCCTGCATCACACAATACAATTTTAGATCAGGTTGCACAAGATGTAATAGAAGTTCCTTTATATAATAAAACATAACATGATTGTTTAGTTATATATATCTCTAGTACAATAAAAAAAATGGAACTGGTAGAATTTCAAACCTAAATGAAAGATGGAAAGTTGCTTTATATAAAATAAGATTAATTTAAAAATTCTAGACTAGAGAAAAGCTTGTTGATCAGAGGCTACAATATTAGGAATATCCATACAGTAAAAATATAGCATGATGGCAATCACTAAACATTAAGCTCAACACTGAGAAATTCTTGCTAAATGGGACATCTGTGACTAAATGAAATTTCTAAGAAATAATCATAGTAAGATAACAAAAAGGTACAGGACCTAACCACAGCCCATTTTAATATTTCAGATGTCTGTTACTTCTCAAGATATTGCACTTTATATGGGCAATGAAATTCATAAATTAATCCTTTAGATGACATGTTCATCTTCTGTTTAGTCTACACTTAATATTCATCTATTCACTTTGTTTCTCGCAGCACTAAAATATTTCAGTTTTAGTTCCTTCACTCAATGCATTCTAGTCAGGAAACTTTTATCACCTACCTATCAATATATTACTGGCTTCGTTTCTAATGCAGCTCTTGTTTCTCATTAAACCTAGTTCAATATCAGAGGCAGCTCTATCACAGAAACCGATACAACTTCTCTGGTTCCCCATATACAATCCATTTCAAATTTACTGTTTTGTACTCAGAAAGACAAACTGTTCAGTGTCTCCCTCTACAAGGAATTTCATTCTTTATCACTCTCACCACTGCTTTAAGCAATGCAACCTTCTGAAAGGTCATTTTGTGTAAAAGAAGCCAAAATGCTTTTAGGTAGTCCCTAAAAGGTGTGTGATAATAACCAAGGTAGAAATTTTCAGGAATTTTATTAAATACTTTTTCGGTGTTTTACTTAAACAGGTTTGTTTTTATTGTGGCTTTTTTTTTCTTTTCAAACAGTAAGATATAAAACTAATTCCAGCTCCTCTGAATCTCTTCAATGTTAGTTAATAACTATTAAATGCTCCATCATTCTCTACTGTTTCACCAATATTCTCCAATGTCATCTTGCCCAAGAAGAAATCCCTAACTCCAGCTTTTATGAGAGTGCCAACCATCAATCTTAAAAAAATGTCATAGTTAGTCAGTGAAATATCACAAGTTTTTTAGGCTGAATCACAAGCTTTTTGTTCCCTCTCAACATCAGCTAGAAAGTTCCACACTACCATATTGTGGTACAGTGTTTCTTACCTGACAGGGGAATTGATAAACACAGTAAGAATATTTTATGCTTACTACCTGGCATTTCTACTCTCTACTTGGCATTTGCTTTTTTATAAGTACCTTAGTAAGCTGACCTTCATATCGTTATTTAAATTCTGTAGAGAAATAATTCCACATTACCTAAAATTTTTCATCAGTGTACGATACATGTGAAAAGGGCATCCAAGTTAATCCAGAACTAACTAAATAAATAAAATTATGAAGTTCTGAGACACAAGGAAAGGAAATAGTAAGGAAATCTGTAGTAGGCGTTGGCAAAGTTCACTGTCCTATGTTACCAATTTTCCTGCCAGTACTACAGGGAGGTATGACACCCAGAACTCTGGTTATCTACTGCTGTACAGTGCAATTAGCTCCATTTGTTACACTGAGCAATCAAAGACAATTCAGCTATGTGGTATGGTGACTGTGTGAGCTCCTTTCTCTGCCTCTTCTTCTGGATAATTGTGAAAACATGTTCTGACTAATACAGTCTCTTTCAGTTGGCTACTGTTTAACACAGGCTGTCAATTTAACGATGCTACATGGTGGGCTGTTTGTGCAGCTGATTGTTCTTACAGAAAAAAAAAAGATATTCTCAGGGTTGCTTTTAAATTCAGTGTAGAGAAAATGCATTTCCTGGAAACATTCATTCTGCAAAGGCAATCGTTTACTTCTTCACAAAAATAAAATAAAAATTTAAATTTAAAATGTATTTTGTTCTCCTTTATATAATTTCTGTTCAACTTGTGTCACAGCAAAATTATAAGACTTCATTTAAAATAACTGAGTCAGAGTAGTATGGGATTAAACTCTATGGGGGATGAAAGCATTCTTCACTTTCATCTGATTCCTAGAACCTGAAGCACAGAATGATTCTGGATGACAAGCTTTCAAGTGAACATGAGGAAGGAGAATGAAACATTGCCTGAAGAAAAGCAGAAATCTTCTTTGTGAGAAAGTTCAGCCACTGCTATGCTTAATAAGAAATATAAATCAATTAGTAACAGAAAAAAAAACCTGAAGAAGCACATATAGGATGTGATTTGTTATATATGGTAGTCCTGAATTGTACTCCTATTGAAAACAATAGTAAAATTTCCCTTGGCTTTCTGGCAGTAGAACAGCAAGTCACTTGTCTGATACAAAAATAAAATGGATTACTTAGATTGCCCTATATCATAAGAAACTGAGAACATAATGAGTTAGGGTTTTTTATCTATCTCTTTTGTCATTGGCCTCTACGGGTTTGTACTCTTTTCTCTGTTTAATCTCCCCTAAAAAGGTATTAGAGTGGGACCAAGATTAGTTTTTCGGTAACTAGCAATATGATTTCCAACATGGAGTTAGAAGGAATTGCCAGCACAGTCCAGCTTTCAGCACTTTCTTGTTTCAGGTACTTTTTGCTTATGAATCACTATTGATCTAAGCAAATATTGTAGCTGATCTGGCCTCTCGGTGCACAGAGTTAGGAGAAGTTACTTGGTCAAAACCATCTTTCATTTTTTTAATGGAAGAAGTAATTTCAAGCTAAGTTTTAAGACCTATATTGCAATTTAGCAGTCTCTTCCTTAGGGAATGGCATGTGCAGAAGAAACAGTTCATTTCTGTTGTGCCTTTGGTTTTGACGTAATATCCTAAGCAATGTGCAAGATAGCAAACAATGACTTGTTCTACAACTAGTAAAGTATGAGAAACCCTGCACCTATGGCAGATGTATTCATTTAAATAAGCATGGTGTGCGAAGTGTAGATGCATACATGCTTCATGCTAAGTATTTGTTTGAAAAATAAATGTCGCTTCAGTATCCAACAGTGAAGAGATTTTGAACCGAAATTAATCACTATTATCATTAATGGTGATTAGCAAATCCCTATTTGTTACATGGTGAGATGCCCTGAAGCTATGAAAGCCTCCTACTGAAGGACAGTTGTTGGCAAACCATGCTCATCCGGTTGAACCAGTGCTAAAAGGAGCCATAACAGGCATGCACATCCCCAGTATTTATGCACAGGCTGGATCCTACCAACAAGATAAACGTTATCTGCAGCAATGATACCACCTCTGATTGCAGTGCTGAACCCTAGCTACTTTCTCCCTGTTTCTTAAGTCCAGCTGTGTTATTAAACACATTCCACTGTAAACACGTTTCATGATCAACACCAGGAGCTTAACAACTCAAGGCTAAACAGTCTGGCAAGCTGAATGTGCTTATTTCATTTGAAAAGACTGATATTATTCAAACATTTTATCAGTTAAGTCATGGAACCAACATCTTTTAAAGCCATACTGGAAAATAGCCATAAATGCTTGAAGCACAAGGAAAAATACATTAAAAAATTATATGCTGGTGAATGGGTGAGAAGGATTACCTTATTTCAGATATACTTCTCCCGTATAAAAGTTTTTCTTATATAATTAAAAATGTGACTCTGTATAAAGACAAACAAACATTTTAAGAGCTTTGTTGCTTAAATTTACACAGTATTGTGTAGAACCATACGGAGGAACAAGGTAACTTCAAATAAACTGGTTTATGTATGGGAATCTGCAAATCTGGATTTACAGTTACCCAGTTTAATTTTCTGAAGTTTCCTAGCCAGTTAACAAATTGTCTGAAAAGCACACCACACTCAGGCAAGCATGAGGGCAGGCTTTCAACACCCATGCTGGTTCATTCACAGTTACTTCCCATGTCTCCTGTTTCCCTACTGGTGGGTGGATGTTCCATAAACAAATTTTGGCACAATACAAAGCGTACTCATGCTGCAGAGAATACATCTGTTGATTAGATGGGCTTGTTGTTGGCCTTCCCATTGCTATAAAACAGAAATATTTTGGACATTAAAAGTCTCATCAGTAATGCAGTGTATGGAAAATTATGAACTTCACACCTTAACATTAGAGAGAATAAAAACGGCCAAGTGTTTCAAGCTAAATATGAAATATGCCTTAGTCAAGCTAGAGCACCCATCTTATCAGAAGACACAGAAGATGGCTAATCAATAGAAAATATATCAAACAGACTCAGGACTAGTTCTCTAGAGTTGAGTCACACAGCATTATGCTCAGACAGAACAACATAGCACTGAGAGCAATGATGAGTTCTGCAATTGCTCTAAGATGTCACTGGCAACACGGAAGCACAGTTTACTCCTCTTGATGCGTGGCCTTAGTGCTAAATTCGAAGTGACAGTGGGGTGATGGAAAAAACATTGGGAATCCACAATCACAGAAACTAAGCACTAATTGTGCTGAGTTTTCAGTCTTACTTTAGCAATTGTTTTGCCTCAAAACAACATCTACAAAATAACAGAGACTCACCAGATGGCAGAACAACAAAACAGACCAAGGATCTCTCTACCGATGCAAGATTCGGATCGCCTGCCTAAGCTGTAAGGCCATACATATCAACAGCGGCCACAATGATCACACCACTGTGCTACCCTTTAAGCAAAATCCAGAACAACCTGAAGAGTAGACTTAAGGCAGCGTCAAAAGCAGTGAAGGCTGGTGTGAAGAACCGTGTATAGCAATCAGCAATTATTTAAGTTCAGCTGCAGCAGTTACAGCAGAATATCCACACAGATGAACACCAAAAGGATAAGCAAAGAAATACTGTACCTCAGGCTGTGAACAGTGAGACAGCGGCGCCAGCACCGGTAAACCCTGGGCCAAAGCGTTACATTTTTTTTCTTTTTGGGGGGTTTTTGAGGCCGACAGGTGGCTCCCAGACCCAGGGCAGCCGAGGAAGGAAGGAAGGAAGCAGAGGCCGGGCAGCACTCAGCACCTCTCGTGGGAGAGGCCGAGAGGGTCACGTGGCCACGAACGTTCCAGAGAAACCGTGGGAGATTTGAATGAGGTGAAACCGGAAGCGGCGCTCAGAGCTCGCGCAGCGGGACAGCGGCGTCTTCCCGCGTGTTGGCACGTGGCCGGCAGGGCGTGCGGCAGGGCGCACGAGAGAGTTAAAAAACAAAACCAAAAAGGCGCGGGCAGGAGCAGCGATGGCCGTGACCTGGACAAAAGTTCCTGCGAGAAAGAGTGTGGTGACCCAGACAGAGGTCCCACGGAAGCACACGGGCGTCCAGCTCTCGGGCTGCAGAGAGTGCTGGAGTTTGGCACTGCTGGAGGAGAGTGACGGAGAGAACCCCTGTGTCCGGTGTGACCAGGTAAATGATCTGCTCAGCCTGGGGGCTGAGCTACAGGGGGAGGCTGAAAGGCTGAGAACAATAAGGCAGTGTGAGAGGGAAATAGACTGGTGGAGTCAGGCCCTGCCATCCTTGAGGACAGGGCAGCAGGTGGAGGCTCCATTAGAAGGAGAAGGTCCCCTCCTCCCTTGCCACTAGGTAAAATGAGAGAACCTAAGAAACGAGGGGGAATGGAGGCAGGTTCCTGCTCAGCGAGGCAGGCAAATCCCCTCCTGACCGACCGCCCCTTCCCAGTTGCCCTTGCACAACAGGTATGGGGCTCTGGAAATTGAGGGACAAACAAATGATGATGGAGATGAAGGTCCATCAGGGGAGTCACCCAAGGTAAATCGGTCTCCCCCATGCATTAGGACTAGCTCTAACAAGAAAAAAAAGGAGGGTAATTGTAGTTGGCGATTCCCTTCTGAGAGGAACTGAGGGCCCCATAGGCCGGCCAGATCCACACCATAAGGAAGTCTGCTGCCTCCCTGGGGCCAGGGTCAGAGATATTACTAGGGAACTCTCTGGTATGGTACAGCCATCGGACTATTACCCTCTAGTGGTTATTCAGGTTGGTAATGATGATGTTACGGAGAGAAACCTGAAAACAATTAAAAAACACTTTAGGGGAGATTGCTTGAGGGCTCGGGAGCCCAGGTGGTGTTCTCTTCAATCCCTTCAGTGGCAGGGAAGAATACTGAAAGAGGAAGGAAGACCCACCTGATTAACATGTGGCTGAGAGACTAGTGCCACCAACAGCATTTTGCGGTTTTTGACCATGGGGAGCTTTACGCTGCACGGGTGACAGACAGAGTTCATCTGTCTCAAAGGGGGAAAAGAATCCTTGCGTACGAGCTGGCTGGGCTCATTTAAAGGGCTTTAAACTAGGTCTGAAGGGGGACAGGGATAAAACTGGGCCCGCTAGTGTTGAGCCTAGGGGTGGCAGGCCATTGTTGGGAATGAAGTTGCTAGCCCAGCTCAGATGCCTTTACACTAATGCATGCAGCGTGGGTAACAAATAGGAGGACCTGGAGGCAATTGTACACCATGACTGCTATGACGTAGTGGCCATTACAGGAACATGGTGGGATGACTCTCATGAGTGGAGTTCTGCAATGGATGGCTATAAGCTCTACAAATGGAATAGGCAAGATAGAAAAGGTGGTGGGGTGGACCTCTATATTAGGGGGTGTTTTGATTGCATGGAAGGTAACAAGTGTGATGGACCATTCGAATGTTTATGGGTAAAGCTGAGGAAGGCCAACGAGGCAGATATCCTATTGGGAGTCTGTTATAGACCACCCAACCAGGATGAAGAGGTTGATGAATTGTTCTATAGACAACTGGCAGAAGCCACAAAATTGCATATCCTTGTTCTTGTGGGGGACCTCAACTTGCCAGACATCTGCTGGAAATATAACACAGCAGACAGGAAAAAAACCAGGAGGTTCCTGGACTGTGTGGAAGACAACTTCCTGACTCAACTGGTAAGTAAGTGCACCAGGGGAGGTGCCTTGCTGGACTTGTTGTTTACAAACAGAGAGGGACTGGTGGGT
>VZZY01003288.1:0-27072 GCA_013400335.1 Eurystomus gularis
TTCAGCTGGCTGTTGACCAACATGTCCAGGTCCTTTTCTGTCAGGCTGCTTTCTAACCACTCTTCCCAAGCCTGTACTATTGTATGGGGTTGTTGTGACCCAAGCGCAGGAGCTGGCACTTAGCCTTGTTAAATCTCATACAATTGGTCTCAGCCCATCTATTCAGCCTGTCCAGATCCCTTTATAGAGCCTCCCTTCCTTCAAGTAGTTCCACCTAACATAGTGTTGTCTGCAAACTTACTGAGGGTGTCCTCAAACCCCACATCCAGATCATTGATAAAGATATTAAAGAGAACAGGCCTCAATACTGAGTCCTGAGGAACACCAATTGTGACTGGCCACCAACTAGATTTAAATCCATTCATCACCACTCTCTGGGCCCAGCCATCCTGACAGTTTTTTATCCACTGAAGCATGCACCCATCCAAGCTATGAGCATTCGGTTTCTCCAGGAGCTTGCTGTGGGAAGCAGTGTCAAGTGCTTTAGAAAAGTCCAGATAAACTACATCCTCAGCCTTTCTGTCATCCACTAGGCAGGTCACCTTGCCATAAAAGGAGATCAGTTTAGTCAAGTAGGACCTGCCTTTCATAAATCCATGTTGACTGGGAACAATCACCTAGTTGTCCTGTATGTGCTGTGTGATAGTGCTCAAGATGTTCTTCTCCACAACCTTTCCCAACACTGAAGTCAGGCTGACAGGCCTATAGTTCCTGGATCCTCCTTCTGGCCCTTCTTGTAGATGAGTGTCATGTTTGCTGACCTCCAGCCAACTGGAATCTCCCTGGTTACTTAGGACTGCTGATAAGTGATTGAAAGCAGATTGGTGAGCACTTCTGCCAGCTCCCTCAGTATTCTTGAGTGGATTCCATCCACCTCCATAGACTCCTTGTATGTCTAAGTGGTGTAGGGGGTCAATGACCATTTCCTTTTGGATTATAGGGAGTTCATTCTGTTCCCTGTCCCTGTCTTCCAGTTCAGGGGCCTGCGATTTGCTCTACATTATATTTGCTGTGTACTGTTTGGTCAGTTAGAAGTGCTCTGCTCGTCCTACCTGGACTGTTAAACTTGTCTCAGCCTTTATGTACTTCCTACAAGAAGCAAAGTTGGAGATAGATAATTAATTATTGTTACTGCATTTCATTTCTGGAGTGTAGTCATTCTTTTTTTATTTTTAAATGAGTGTGGTACTCTTTTTCACTCCATCAAGTCTATTCACCAGCAAAAAAGATTATTTTAAATTAAAACCTCATTCCTGATCATGCCAGAAATACCCTGGAAAATATTAATGTAAACAATACCCAGTTGTCTCCTCCTCTGACTTTATGCATCTGTGCAATAAGATAGTTCTAGTCAGGTCAGTCTATTTTGAATCTCTTTATGGCTATTTGGATTAAATTCTAATGGTTGTATATACACCTCTCCACTAGCTTGTAAAACTTAAGTACTATCACTCGATCCTTACACTTTACCTTTGGTCTTCTAGGGACAGCTGCCTTTCTTTAACCCATACAGAATCCCTGTTGTTTCACTGGTAGTGAATACACAAATTCTGGCATATATTTTAGATATTTGTATAAAATGGAAAGAAAGGGTATATTGATAGATACCTCAACCTCAGCTTTCTGGCACTAATGGATTTTAAAAGAAGCTGACATTGCTTGAAGCATCTTTTTCTGTTGCAGAAAGTCATCTGACAAAGCTTGGATTCCTGGCAATTGTGCAACTGTTCAACTCTACCTAGTAAATTGCCCATCCCAAATCAACCCCACAGCTTTAAACACTGCTACACTCCCTCAGCCATCAGAATCTAATCTGTATCTGCTTTCAGGCATACTTTCTACTCCTCTTCTAGATTATGAGAAGTTCTCAGCAGTGATTGCAATTTACTACATATTTCTACAGATTTAAGCACAATGAGATCAAGATAGGTCAAGTATTATTTCATAAAATGTTAAATAAAACTATTAGTAATTTCAAGGTGCTCATTTTAATAAAAATTGTATCTGAGGTAAAATGTGAGCCTTACTTAGAGTAAATATAGAATAAAAATGTTACAGATACCTTGTTTATCACTTCCTCTTGTTGTCTTGAGTAGTATAGACATCCAAACTGCACTCAGATGGTTCTTCAGTAATTTGAATGCATTTTGTTGAAATGCAACTCTCCTAGGTCAAACTCTCAATTGACAAATATCTGTGGCTTTGAATGACGTAGAAGGATACTTCTTCATCCTTTGTGATCTGGTTTTCTCTAATATGACAAGGACTGGGAAAGTCCTGCAAAGGTGCTCTCAAAATATACCAAATATAATAGTTTTCCAGCCTACATATTCCTTGTCTAGCCCATCACTCATTCGCCATAACAGCTACTGTTCTTTTCAAATGAACTAGGATGCATAGATGTTTGGTCTGTGTCTGCTGACTTTCATGTTACAAGGTTCTACAAAATATGACCTGGACAGCAAGAAGTATTCCCCCATAAGGGAATGCTGTATCTCAAGACCTGATTGAGATCAAGGAATCAAAAAGCTCTTTCTGGAAGACCAACTACCACTGTTGTTCCAGGCCTGGCACTGAGAACAGTGTTCTCTTACTGTTGGAGACCCTCCAGGACTGGACATAACACCACAATGGTGGATACTATCTCTACATTGTTACTGTCACCCATTCCCTTCATAATTCTCCCCATTCTTTCTGTCTCTTTCTTCTACTAGTGTGGAGGCAAAGCAAGGTTTGGTGCCTTTTCAAAAGGCTGATATTATTCAATATCTTCATAGACAATCTACATGATGAGTTGAATACACATTCATCAAGTTTGCAGATCATTCCATGCTGGGAGGAGAGGTTGATACAACAGGAAGAAGGAAAGGCTACCGTGTGAACCAAACTCAGCAGGGTAAAAGGGTAGGCCAACAAGAATTACGTGAAGTTTAACAAAGAGAATTTTAAAGTACTGCACCTGGCACAAAATAATCCCAAATAACTGTACAGGCTGAGGGCTGGGTGGCTAGGGAGAAGCTCTACTGAAGGTAGTAGAGGTACCTAATAGTAGTACCTAGTACTACTAGGGGCACCTAGTAGTACTTCCTAGGTAGTAGGGGTATCTAGGGGTACTGGTGGGAGTAAAATGAATGTAGGTCTGCACTGTGACCTATATCAAAGAAAACAAACTGTGCTCTGGGAATTGTCAACAAAAGTATAGCCAGTAGATCAAAGGAGGTAATTATTAACCTTTATTCAGTACTTGTTAGGCCACACCTGGAATACTGTGTCCAGTGTTGGTCCCAGTTCAAGAGAGACATAAAAAACTGGACAATATTCAGCACCATGTTGTTGATATGATTAGAGATCTGGAGAATTTAACATATAAAGAAAGTGTGAAGGACTTCAGATTGCTGATCCTAGAGAAGAGGAGCATCATTGGGGATCTAATCACAGCCTTCCAGTATAAGGTGACTGGAGAGAAAACAGAGGTACTCTCCTCAGAAGGAAACACTGTGGGCAAGGACAGGACAAGAAGCAGTGGAAACAAGTTGCTTCATAAGAAAACTTGTATGGGTATAACATTAAAGTTCTCCAGCCTGAGAACAATAAAATATTTGAGTAAGTTGTCCAGAGGAGCGGTGGAATCTCCTCTCTGGAAATATTTAAGGTATTGCTTGAAAGTGCCCTGGATAACCTAATGTAATACCCTGCTTTCAACAGAAAATTGGATGAAGTGATCTCCAGAGTTCCCTTCCAAAATGAACTTTCCTTTGACTCAATGATTCGAGGAACAAAACAGGCAGAAAATAATTAGTTTTACAGACCTAAGCCCTCTTATTATGTCTCCATATTTGATTCAGAGGCATTAAAGAACTGTGTTGCAATACAGGTTTGTAACGGTACAGCTGAGGTTGTATGAATAATGTACACACACAGTGATAAAAGGAGGGAACCACAAAACATTAAAGGACAAAAAAGTGGTGGAGGTACATAGGGTGCATTGCAAAAGTAGCTTCCAAGCACAAAGAAGTATCCAGGTAGCAAATGGGTGGAAGGTTATTCCTGGATCTGAGGCCAGCTGCCATTTCTGTCAGCAGCATTTGGCCAGCCTCCCAGAACAGATATGTCTCGGGAAGAGCTGATAAATCAAAAGGGGCACAAAATACAGAGTTGGTTATATCCTTTGTTCTAAGTGAGTGAAAAGTTTTTTTTCAATGTAGATAATCACCCATTTTTGGCCTGATTCTGACATTTTATATAATGAAAAGCAGCTCAGCTGTACAATTCATGTCAGATTGCTTATTGCCTCTCTAGACCTCCCACCTACTCATGTTCAGTGAACACATTTGTTCAGCTGTCAGTTGCTGAAGGAGGCCCTGGGAAGTGCTGTCTATGTCCCACCCAGAAAGGACACCCACACCCAACAAAAGGTGACTACAAGCTACTTGTATGTGAAAGGCTCTGTTGAAGAGCAAACCTGATAACAAGTATTTTTCCTTACCATTTTAATCTGCACAAGGATATTTCATCAGTGGCTCCAATCTAGATGTTAGCCCTTGGGCCTGGCCATTCTCCTCAGAAGCTCAATCCTACCAGTCAACAGCAAAGCTAGCATAGCATTTGCCTTTCTCAAGTCCTTGCCTTTGAAGTACAGCAGCAACCAGGAAAGGCTGTTGAACAGGCTGAGCAACTCAACGGATAAAATTATATTTTTTCCAGCCTATTCAGCATCCTGAGATAACAGTAAGAGCTGGCTGCAGGAGCCTGCCTTGACTTAAACAAGTGGGTGCCTGGGGGGCCCATAGGTTACCAAAACTCATCCAGGAGAACAGAAGATGAGCAGCTTCTAACTGCTACTAAGCTACTTTTCTGTCTGGTCACAACAATGAATGAAATACAGCTATTCTGGCAGAAGGGTGCTTGACTACCTAAAACATCCAGAACAGATGAATCCTAGCCTGTGCTTTCTTCCTGTATGAAAGTGCTACCTCTCCTTGCAGGGGGAGGGAGAGGGGGAGGGAGGGAGAGAAAGAAGGAGGGAGGGAAGGAAGGAGGGAGGGAGGGAGCGAGGGAGGGAGGGAGAGAGGGAAAGGGTTTTGATGAAAAAAATCATTGTTGTTTGTATAATACTCAGTGCAGTGCAGTGATGCTTTAGGAAGGCTCTGGAGAAAACGGCAAATCCTACATTTAAAACAAACTTTGGATAGGTTCCTGGAAATAAGATATGGTATCCTGCAATGAAAAATAGGGGGAAAAGGTGAGTAGCAGCCCATTCAGTAACTACTCTTCATTTACTGTGCTGAAAATGGAATAATTCCAAGGGAAATATGGTAGGGTAGGACAGGATAGATTTTCTGTAGTTATTTGCTGAAAATTAAAAAGCTCAATTTTGGCAATATAAAGCTTTTGTAAAATTCAAAACACCATTTCCTTTGGATATAAGTGACTTAGACTTGGTGAAGTTATTTTTAAGAGTTGTTCAGTTTTTGATATATCTTTCACAGTTGAATAAGCTTTGCTATGGAGGCAGGAAAACTAGGCAGCTGTTCTTGTAGTTTTTGTGCAGGTTTCCATTTCTCCCCTTGCATGTCCTGACTCTATGTAGAGAAGCTGTGGGAATTTATTAGCTGCGTGGGGTAAATTGGTTTTACTTATAAATCAGTTAATTGTCTAAAGCACAGAAAACAAGGCATTCTTAGACAAAAAGGAAAACTAATATTTCATAACCACTGAAATTGTAAAAGAGAAACACATCTTTCTGGTGAATTTCTCCTATATAATTTAAACATTTTTGGGAAACAAAACAGATTTTTAGTCCCTCCTGCCCTTAGGAAGGGTTCCTTACTCTATAGGTCTTTGACTATCAAAATTGCTTTCTGGTTTAGTTAAAGCTAGGCAAAGAATGCAAGAACAATGTAGCTAAAGAAAGAAGCTACAAAAAGACTTATTTTAGCCTACTGGTTAGTTTTCCTATATAGATAAAGGAAAACTTCACATGTCTCCAGGAGCTTTTTTTCTCAACACGTTGATTATTATAAAATTGAGACTCTTCCCAGCAGATACAGCATGCAACCTATGAGCAGACCTGTAGCCAAAACCAAAGGTATGTGTAGTCCAGTGGCCAGTAACTGGTAGTGGAAGCTTATTGTAGCAGAGACATATTGTGGTATATTGCACAAACATCTCAGCCTCTAGCAATTTGCAATATAGGGAATTTCTGATCCAGTGGTGATTTCTGCACATTTAGTAACCCTTAATACATTCTTTGTACTGTGCCATTCAACTTCCCCTTTAATTTATGGAAAATTTTGTCATATAAAATGTTGTATGGCAAGGAGCTGTACAGCATAATCTTGCACCATGTGAACAGCAACTTTTTTGTGCTTTCTTCAGATCCAGGTCATCCACTTCCTGGGTGGGTCCTGTTATGTGAAAGAGATGCTCATTTTCCTTCTCCAAGATTTAAAATAAAAAGTAGCTGTAGCTGTTGTGTGCTGTTTGGAGTTCAGTGTTGTCCGATTTTATCAGGCAAGCCCTTAGATGTAGGCTTAACCACCAAAAGGTCTAAACTGCCATATTGCACTAGACTATATGCTGGAGAAAGGTTCAGTTTCTCCTAAACAGAGGCCTTTTCAGCAAACATTTTTTTATTCGGCTAATCAGGGAGATTCAACTAGTCAGAGTTTAGGTGATGTGGATCCTGCACAAGGTTACCAACTCTGTAGCCTTCCATACGATTCATATCCCATGGGATGCTCCACTAGGATATTCTACTCTAAAACTGAAATGCTGGTGACAAAGGCAGATTTCTGCAAACCCTGGAGTTGTATTGAATACTGTCTTCTTTTCCAAAATAGAAAAATTCTCTGAAGACTGACAGATTGTGACAGTGTCTATTTATAAAAAGCACCATGACATGCATGTCAAAGTGAAGATGGAATTTGTTAAAAGTTTGTGTGAGAATTGAAATGTTTTGTCATTTACTGTAACCTCCATTTTAGTGTAGTCTTTCTGATGGCAAAGGACTGTGTCTAGCCTTCTGTTCTTCTGGCTGATACCCAGCTTATTGAGAAAGCTTTAATAATAGCAGTTAGCTTTTACAACACTTTTTATCTGAGGCTTTAAAGTACTTTACAGAAGTGAGTATTATTACTGCAATTTTTGTAGGCAGAGGAACAGATTGGGTTGCACAGTAAATACATGGAAGATTTATGAGTAGAGCTCAGGTTTCTTGATCTTTAGGCGAATGTGCTAATCACCAGCCAAGTTTATCCTCTAGGAGAACAGTGGGAGATGGGAGGATCTAACAAAGTGGGGACATGATTTTTGAAGTAATCTTTCCAGTGATAGAAGTCCTCCTGTTGCGATGCAAAGATGAACTATAGGCAAATAATAACTGATCTTTTTTTAGCAAAGATCAGTGCAAATGAAAGTTCAGCATGATACACTGAATGCTTCCTGCCCTAATGAGGAGCTCTGCACCACTGTTCCTAACGATGAGCAAGACAGAGGCTTAGCAAATGTTGAAAGGGTTGGTTACCCTTTCCAGTTACAGGAGGGAGATGGGCTTCAAAGACCATAAAGCAGAACTTGAACAAAGCAAGAACAGCATTCTCAAACTCAAATTAATTCAGCATTTATAGCACTCAATGAAGCGGCAAACTTCTTATTGTTAGATTAAGTCAGAGCAGAAACTTATATTCAACAGGTGGAAAAGGGCAATGAACTCATCAAGTATATGTTCCTGCATAGAATCATGGGTGATGAAAAACTGCAAGGTCTGCCATGTGATGTTCAGTAGCTGCAAAAATGTGTATAATGTGTTATAATTGATAGCTGTGTGATTGGTGCTGACAAAAACAAAAAAAAGACCTGCTTTTAATAGTAAAATGAGACAGAAGAAATTAATTTTTGATGACAAATATTATTGTTGAATATATTTATTTTCCTTCTTTTACTACTGATTTTTCATATCTTTTTGTACCTAGGGTCTACAAAATGACTTTCATTTGGTGTTTGATTATCTGTCTTTAGAAACACTTATTTTCGCAAAAAGGCATTTCCTTTCAAGCAAGTGGATAGCATGAAATGGAGCCACAAAAACAATTTGTGGTAAAATTTGTGGCTTAGAGTAGGGATCCTGTCTCCACTAAGGAAACATACAAATTAATAAGGAAATTGAAAAGACACAATTTGTTTCAAACCAAGAGGAAAATGCTATTCTTGGGTTAAAAATACGTTAAATGAAAAAGCAAAACACTCTTCTCCATGCCCAAGAATACTTAGACTGTACAGAGACTATATTGGTATTATAATACATATGTGAATATAAGGGGGGTTTGCATGTAAAAATGAGTAAAACAAAACATAACGTAACCTGCAACAAGTTAAAAGCAAATTCATAATAAAACAAGCAGGAATATTTTTCAGTACAACTTGCTACAGCTGTTAAAACTAACCATAGGCTTTCTGTTCTCACACAACAGGCACAGAAACAAGATGGAGAGTACTCAGGGTTTGTAGATAACTGGGCAGTTTGTGAAGAAGCATGCAGGGAAGATAAAGGTCCATTCACCACAGAGAATCACTGGGACTCTCCCACAATAGAGCATTTCTTTTCCCTGGAAAAGCTGGAGGAAGAGTCTCAAGGAAGAGTGTCAGAAGAAAACATTTCTGAGCAAATCAATAAAATGAATAATAATAATTGCCAAAACCAGATTATAACAATGGCTGAAACCAGATGGTATTTACACAGGTTTTCTAAAGGAACTCAAATGGGAAATTACCAAAGTATTAACGGAGATATGTAACTTATTGCTTAATTTGCCAAAGGAATAGAAGGCAGTAAGTGTTCCTGTGTTTTTTCCCTAAGTCTCCACTTCTGGCAGCTTTCAGATAAGATATTTGGCTATGCAGCTCTTTGATTTTGACTGGTTGTGCGTTCTTGCACAATGCTAGTTATTCAGGAACCAGTGAATGAAACCAAAACAACAGAAATGCCTGTCTTCTGTTCTTTATACATAATTTGATAGCAATAAGTGAGCTAGTTTTCCACTTGATAAAGGATGAAAATCCAGAATCTAGAAGAAAAGTCCTAGTGGCAAATGACTAAATTAAAATACTTGCATGCTTCAGGTCACTAAACCAAAGATTAAGACAGTCAGTTACCTTTTCTTCATTTTTCACATTCCTGCTATCACAAATGTTTAAAGTCCTTCTACAATGCTATGTTCTTGAAGAACTGTGGTGTTTTGCTTTTTTTTTTCTCAAATTAAAGATAATTTTTGAACAGGGGAGTATAGATAAATTTTGTGAATTTGTTTGAGTGACTCAGGAGAAACTTTAAATGCTAGGTGACCACATATATTTCTGAGTTTTAAAAAATAAAACAAAAATAACAAATACCTAGCAGGAGCCAGGCTTAGTCCTTAAAATTTTTCAGCTTTAACAGCAGAAACAAGACAAAATTAGCCAGAAGATAATTAGATAGAATTGCAGAGCATCTGTTCTCAGGGTAGGCTTGTGAGACTACAATTTAAATCAATAGCTCTATATTGCAAATTCCTTTGCTTGTCTCAATACAGAGGTTGTATGTATCAGACTAGCTGTAAATCTTTATATTTGGCCAAATGAATCTTGTCATGTAAACATCAATTTCTTTCCACTAATTGCAAGAAATTACTTTTCCCCAGCAGTTATTTTTTAGCACAGTGATCTTTATATCAAAAACATACCTCATAGCCTACCATATTTTCTGTAGCTGGACACATCTGCTTCCATGACTTCAGGTGAGAACAAGCCTCTAGCAATTTAACACAGTGAGCCTTGAATTGTTAAGGGATAGGTTCATAATTTATGTGAAAGTAATGAAAACCAAAAATTAAGGTAAAGTTATCCAGTGGTTTTCCCTTCTCTTTTCAATTCAAATAAACAGTTTTTGAGGCATTTCTCCAAGGATAAGTAATGGATAGTTTGATAGAAGTTTTGAAAACAATTGTCTGACGATGTGGTCCACAGTCATTACACATGGCTCATTCATAAAGCGTAGTGGTATGCAACACAGCGCTGTTCCCTCCATCTTTTCAAATAGTAAGTAGTCTGATGTCAAGTGATATATAAAATGCCAAAAACATGCTGGCTCTGTTTTAGGTTGTTTTGCATGCTAATATCAGAAAACGCAGAAGTCATTGCATCTGGTGCTTTAAAACCTGTTGTTCACAAAGACTCTTATTACAGAATAATTAAAGGCTGAAATACATTAAGCTTGCAGTAAAAAAGTCATCAGCTAGAAATTACTGCATCCAGATTGCAGATTTAATCTAAGAATGGAGTGAATTATAATAGTTAACCTATTTGAGACACTTTTGCTAGCTTCATTTGTGCCCTGTTATTTTTTTGTAACTAATACATATTTTAAAGTTTGACTAATTAGAAAGTCTGGCATTTTGATTATGGGAGATATTACATAGAAAGCAAGGGGATAGTTGAGAAAAATGTAGAGGAACTTCAGAGTTGCTTTGAAATATATAGGCCATCAGTAGAGAAAAAAAATTGATTGCAATCAGAGATTAAGGAAATCAATCCTTTATAAATTACAGTGTTACAATCACAATGTGCCACTGATCAACAGGTCAGTTCTGTTTATCCATTCTGAAAGGTCCAGCTCTTTATCCCATGTGTTTGGAAAGCTGAATTTCAGGCTTAGAGTTACCTGCAGTGAGAACTGCACAGGACATACACAGATAAAAGTGTGACAGCATAAGGAGAGGAAGGGCAGCTTTTTATGTTTTCTGTTCATGTATTCTTTCCCAACACACCCAGTTATTTTGTAATGACCAAAGACTGTGTCATAACAGATTCTGATACCAGTAGTTTTTCTACCAGTCATTTCCTAACCTGTGTTTTTGGATCACAATAGAGGAAAATACCACAAATTTCAACTAGTCCAGATACCGCCCTAAATAAGAGAATAGAATTCACAGGGAAAAATAAGTGCAAGGTTTTTTTTCATTATTTTCAGATATATTCTGAACTCTCTTGCACTATGCTTCCTGGTCTTTTGGATTTCCAATGTACTTTGGAAGCTTAATACATCTTCCATATTATTAAAAACTGAACCACTGAACATTTCAGCTCCCATTTATCTATTTTTTTTTGCTTCTCTTGTTTTATCTAATAATTTCATCATCTTGCAACATTGTGCAATTTATATTTTTTTCTCTTAGAATACACTGAATCATTAGGATACATATTAATGTTGTATTTATTTCCTCTAAGTAAAACAGGTAGTTAAATATTGAGTACTAATTTATGTGTTCAGGTTAATATTTCCACTTTGAAAAAACATAAAAATGTGAAGTGAAATTAGCATTATGAACTAATCCAACAACAATATTGAGAGCACGTTTTCTATTACATCCTGGAGTGCGACTATGTTTATGAGTTGTAGAAAACAAGGGCTTTTGACTTGATTGGCAATTTGTAGTGATATACAAGCCTAGTTTTCTCAAACCACTGTTACAGGATCATCATCTTGTCTCAAACTGTAAATATGCAAACTTCCAAAATAATGTTGACAATCCAATAAGGTTTGATATTAACAGAGCAATAAAAGTAGATCTATTAATGAGAATTGCTCACATCAAAACACGTAAAGTATTATTCTTCATACTGTTGAATTATTACTAGCTTTTGTCATTGTTCTTGTTGTGCCAAGATGATGTAGACCTGGAGTCTTGAAAAATTTTGTGTGTTTTTTGGCAATTAAATTTCTAGTCAGTCCACTTTCTTGGCCTTCTGAAACAAGCTGACTGTGGACTGCACAGCCCTGGAAAAACCCTGGAAAACCCTGGAGTGGGCTTTCAGCATTCCTTAGCTTTGTTACCTGCCACTACACACAGGGAATTCTGGGCAGTAAAAAGAAATCCCTGATCCCATTCCTTTGTTGAACTTGTAAACATGATGCAGAAAGCTCATTCTGTTTGGGAGGGGAAAATATAAAAGGATTTGTACTGCCCTTCTCCTTTGAATGTGGGGTTTCTCTAAGATCCTATGCAGTACAATGTCCCTGTTTCATTTTCAGCTCTGCTCTAACCTTTTTCCTGCACTAGGACTTGCAAAAGGATTACAAATCATGGTTACAAGATACTGTGCTTTTGTAATTCTCACCTTGCTCTGTAATAGCAGCTCTCTACTACCAGGTGGAGGAAAGGATTATTCTGAAGTTGCAGACACAGGGAAGATTTAAAGTAATTGATTCTGGTGGTAGATACAAGACTGAAATCGTAAGTGTGAAATATTTTTCTTGAACATAAGTGATATTGTGACAAACAGAGAGCTGTGAACACTTTTTTTCTGTGATAGGTTAGGGCATATGATCATGAAAACATCTCAGATTTAAACCTCATCTTCACGGCATTATAGTCAGTCATAAAAGATTTCTGCATAAATGTTTATAAAGATTCCATGTGATGGTCTCAATTCCCTCATTGTTATCAATACACAATAGCATATGTCATCCTATGCTTTATACAAAGGGAATTCCAGCTGGTAATAATCTCTCCATATTTTGTTGGTATGGACAAATACCGGTAGCTAAATGGCCAAATTGACCTTTTTATTCCCTGGTCATCTCCCCACCTCTGCTATTGCCTTCCCTCTCTCTGCTGTTCCTACAGGTTACTATTTTCAAGCCTATGTTTTAAAGTATGGTTCCTGGAAGTGAGGCATACTAGGAGAAAACTGCACAGTGAGTGAAATCAAATGAATCCTAAAAGATGTGCATGTCTTTGGTTTGGTTTTTGTTTGTCTGTATTATTAAGCTCTTCCCTGAGCTGCTCAGCCATGTAGAAAGCAGGAAGTTTGACCTCATTGCTCTTTACAGGGTTTATGGAGTCCCAGACCCAGTAATCACAACTCAGCCTTCATCTGAAGCCAGCTGTGACTTATAAAGGAGTGGCTGTATGTAAACAATGTCAGTGTTTTGGACTCATGCATTTCTTTAGGTAAGGAGTACAGTTAAAACTGGGTTTTGTGACAGAGAGTACCTGTTTTATTTGCTTGTTAGTTTGCACACCTTCTTCCTGGATCAGCTGGAGAACATAGGGGCCTCCTCTGCTTGTGAAATGGACCCAGCCTAAGGGAAAGGTCCCAGGCATAAGAGGTAGAAAAGGCAGGCTTAGAGTCAGAGCAAGAGCAATGAGATGGGAGTCTGCAGATCAAGCTTACCCTGTGAGACTGTGAAAAGGAGCATGGAGTGGAGAACCTGGCCTTATGTGGCAGAAGAAACCTTTCCATGGACGGGAAGGAATGAACATCGTTAGAAGTGACTAAGAGAGCCACTGAACTGTCACCAAGCGCCTTCCTGCAAGGAGAGAGAAAGCGGAAGGAGAGGTATTCATATGTCCTTGATGCCATTCTTTCTTACCTAATTGCTTTGAGATTTCTCTATTTAAAATAATAAATATTCCAGTTTCTATTCTAATACAATTTAGCTATGTTGAATTTAAAATCCATCTGACCTTTTGAGGTGTATTCTTTGAAGTCAAAAGCCTAGGCACTCTGATCTGATAGTCTGGCCAGCAGAGATCCTGCTTCAGTATATAAGCCATAACCTAGAGTGCAAGCCCTTGGTTCTTCTCTCAGTGTTTATTTTCTGTTTTATGGAAATTCTGCAGTTTGTGCATTAAAATGAAATTAATGTGTGGCTGGCAGTTAGCCATATGCATCCATGCTCTAACACCTGGGCAAACAAGATACTGCCATTCTAGAGCTGTGGGCTAGCTTTCCTGGATAGTCACTAGAGAGGCTTTGGTCACAGTTAATATGCAATAAAATGTTAAGACTGGTATGAATGTCAGAGCACTGAATGACAGAATGATCAATCTGTCATTCTGTCAGAATGACAATATGAATGGCAGAAGGGCTATCAGAATGGTAGGTGTTGTCAGCATCTAGATTAACAGGTTATGAAGATTACAGCAAATCTGCTTGCAGCTCTTCAGGGTATCCAAAAGAAAAAGGCATCCTAAAACCAAGAATGCCCTTTGACCACCTTGGTATACATATCTTTGTGTCTGAGTTATTGGTGCTTATGAGTATGTGACAAAATAGTGAGAATGAGGGACATTGATTTAGTTTCAGATATAATCACCTTCTCCTGTAAGGGCTCTCATTCCCTTTTTGCTACACTTTTGTTACCATTATTAGAAATACTTTTACTGGTATGCTTCTCAGAACTTTTATGCTTGTTTAAGTAAAAAGGATAACAATGGCTGTTTGGAATGCTCTGATCCTGATTCAACAAAGACCTTACAGACATGTTCAAAATAATTCAATTTTGTTTGTTTTGCTGAATGAAATGTGTCAATTGAAACATTGCGCACATTCTGGAAAAAGTGTCCTATGACATAACATGATTACACAGGACTATCCCAGGAAAATTTTTCAATAAAAGGCCTTTAACAGAGTCACCTCCATTACTGGAAAAATATTCAGTACTATGAGCAAAGGGAGTATGACATATAGCAAAAATTAATATAGTAGTCATTTGTCAGCAAGAGCCTGAATTGGTGTTCGATCTGCCTTTAAAATATGTGCCTGTGTGTGCTATATATATACATAACTACCTGTATACATAGATATAATGTATAGCTATATAAAAATGTGAATTACTTTCCAAAGCTGGCATTACTTGATTGGAAAGAACTAAACTCAGAGGCAATATTTTTGGTTTCTTAATTCTGAAAAGACAGTTACTTGCTTCACTTTTGATATTTTCTTTTTTTTTTTAAACTTCTCATCTTCTTGGTTTTTATAAATCTTCCCTTGATTGTTAAGGGCAATACCTACAATAATTTCCTACACTATTTGTTTTTTCAGTGTACCTTTCCCATTTCAGGACTTTTTGTTCTGTCTGCAACATAGTTTTGACTGTGATGAAAAATATTAATTTCAGATTTTTACAGTGATAGTTGAGTCATGCCCTTTGCCAAAGAATTCTCAAATTGAATAAAGACTGTGTGATTTAAAATAATAAACACAAGTCAGATGAGTTTATTTCAGTAACATGATAAATATCATCCTTTGCTACATGATCAGTTGCAATTTGTATTAATTTAATAGTTCTAACTTTTTTTTTTATTGCTGTATATACAATGAGTAAGCCTTTCTATGAAAGCATGAGAAATATATCCTGGGCTTCTATTCAAAAAGTCAAGCAGTGTGCATGTAAGTTTCACATGGATGTTTGAGGAACTGAATTCTTGACATTAATTCCAATATCTAAGTGCGACAGTGCTAATGTAAAGCAATGAAGTGTGCCTTAGTATTGCCATAACCTGAGCATTGCTCAAATTTTTAATGTCAAAGGCAGATTATCTGGTCAGTAATGCCATAACCATTTTCAAAAGTTTTCCTGAAAGCCTAAGTCGAAACAATGACTTTTATGTGCCTCTTCACTGGATGTTTCTTCTTGGATCATCAGCTTTTCATGTTTTCCTGGCAGGTAGAATACGCTTCAAATTTTGCCCTATAAATTCATTCTAATTCTCTTCTTGGAAAATTTCATTTGACTAGTCTTCAGGCTGTGATAGGAAAGCTATCCAAAACTATGATATACATTAACCTCCAAGAGCAGGTTATTTCCCATATTTTCTAAGAAATTATTTTTAATATTCCATCAGCTCTGAATAAAAGTGATATAAAATTATTTATAGTCAGAAATTTGCTTTGAAATAAAGGAAGGCAAAGTGCAGTTAGCACAAACTGGTCCTTTTCCTAAAGTGCTCTTAATTAACCGAAGATGCTGAAGGCATAAATAAATGTGCCATCCTGTAGCACTTGCTTATCCAATTTTGACCTGCCACATCTGATCAACTTGCTGTCTGTCTATTTTAATATTCTATATCTGGTGGTGACCACTTCCAGACACATTTGACAAAGGTGCAAGCAAGAGCCCAAAGAACACAATAGAATAATTTGAGCACAGGAGAAATATCCAAATAAGAACCGGTTAGTTATGAACTGAGAGCATTTTAAAATTACCTGAAATATAGATATTTTACTTATTTTGGATCTTGTTAGGCTGTATAAATTAAGGTTATCAAAACCCAGAGATGTTTTATGAGAGATGCTATGACAACTACTGAACAGTTTTCCAGACATGTCCCTGATTTATGCTACAGTGTGGTGTATTCGGTTGCTCTCTCTCTGTCAGTCCTTTTTCCCCTCTTTGTACTATTTCCCTCCTTAAAGATTGCACCTAGTTAAGAACTTATTCTTAAGATTTAATGGGAAAGAAGTTGAAGGCAATACGGAGAAAATATATATGCTGTTATATAAAATCCACAGTTTGCCCTCCCCTGTAGTACAGTGTTTTGCTCTGGGTCTGAGATATATCAGAACTACAAACAGTTCAGAGAGGGCAATATGGTTGATGAAAAACCTACAGAACAACTGAGAGGCCTGGGACTCCTGTACATGAAAAAACACAACTTAAGTGGGTAGGATTTCTTTTCCAACATAGGAGTTAAGGGGGTTATCAGATTAAGCTCTCAGGATCCTCCAAAACAAATTTTGTGAAACTTCTTGTTCAAGGATGTTGTCTATGCTGAAAGTCTATTTATGTCGAAGGACAGATTTGACAAGCAAATCTCCCAAAGAAGACACATCTTTTGGGAGTTACTGAATGAACTAAATATGACATTCAGGAGCTGAAAATAGGAAAACTCTAGGAAAATTAATACTTACATGTACATGTTTACTCTGGTTTTCTTCTTCCTTAGGGTCCACCTGCAGCCACTGTTGGAGGCACAACAATGAGCTGCATAGGCCCTTGCTCTGAATTAACATGATCATTCATGTATTTTTACCTATTCTCAGTTTCACCTAACAAATCAGATATGTATCTAGTGTTTCATATTTTTCTTTCTGGTCCTGAAAAGGATGTGCCTACATACTAGAACACAGCATTACACGTGTCTGAAGAGAAACTGAACTTTTAATAAAAACAATACATGTGTTTTAGTAGGGGTGGAGCTATGTCTCAAAGGTCAAATGCAATATTCCACACTCCTTGCTCTTCAAACTCCAGTCAATAATGCAGGTATTTGCAGGGAGAGTGTCCAATCTAAGGTTTATTGAGGAAGAAAAAAGTTGAGTAGGAAAAGGAGAGCAGAAGTAAGTCCTGGGCAACAAAAGGCAGAATAATAAAGCATGCCATTGCTGAGACAGTAGAATTCTTCAAGCTGACTTCAAAAAAAGTCACTGCAGGAGTAGTTCTACTATGAGACGACTCTAAGCTGCTTGGGGAACTAGGACATTTTGAGGAAGGAAGACAGTATTACTATTAACTGTTTTGCTGTCATAGGAATGATTGTACAGAGGAAGAGGAAAATGAGAAATAGGAATAAAAAGGCCTTGTGAAAATGGGTCAGTGAGCCAACTACATCCTTAAAATATGAAGAGCAACATCATACAATAAGATCTATCCACTTACTTGGGATGGGAAACTTATTACAAAGAAATAGCTTTGTGTACGATCCAGCTGACTTAATCTCATCTGTTCAAAGAAATATTTTCATAAGCATCAGAATTTTTGAAGTTTGATTTCTTATGGCTGCACCTCTGGTGCCTATGTCATGTGGAGCGCTCATAGGAAAACTGAAGAGTCAGGCTCTTAAATAAACTTGCTGGTTACTAGTACAATAGTCATGCACACAGTGAAAGTATATTCTTCAGCTATGGGGATTAAGTTTTGCTTTTCTTTTTTACCTTATTTCTGAAATGTGCAGCATACACTTTCAGTTACATTTGGTTAAAATTGGGTAAGAGTTTTAAAAATGTATGGAGGGAATTGGTACGTTGGATATACACAGATAATGCCATCAGTGAATAGTGAAACCAGGCTAAAACATCAGACCAAAACTGATTTCCTGAGGTATGTCCTGTGAGGAGAACAAGAAACAAAGGGCAATATCTCAGGGTTGGGTCATGGATTACTGAGAACTGAATCCATAAAAGTCCATAGACCCAGCCTGGCTGGATCCAAGTGTGTTGAAAGAACTGACATCCACACAAGGATGCTTTCTATCATCTTTTAAAAGTCATGGAGATCAGGGAAGATTCCTGATGACTAATGGAAAATAGATGTTACAATAGAAACGTGCAAGAAAAACATGAAGAACTCACCAAGGAACTACGGGTTGATTAATCTCACTTTGGTCCCTGGGAAAGTCATAGGACAAGTCCTCTTGGAGTAGTACATCTTTGGGCACATGAGAAGGATGTGATGGGATCAGTCAGCATGGACTTACCAAAGGTAAATCATGCATTACCAACCTGACTATCTTCTATGATAAAATTAACAGGTTTTTAGTAGAAACAAGAACAGCTGATGTCATTTACCTTGACTTTCAATGCTATCTGCCACAATATTACTGTATTACATTCTGATGTTAGAGTCTGAATGGGTAGACAACAAGACAGGTGAAAAAAAATTAGGATGATTGGGATAGATTGTAGTCATAAATGTGCTATACTCTATCCAGAGGCCAGTAATACTTCTATTAATGATGTGTAAGAGAATAAGGCATGCATACTCATCAAGTTTGCAGATGACAACAAATTGGGGGAGCCAGTTCATATGCTTGATAGCAGGCTAGAGGAATGCACAACAGAAAACTAAGAAATTCAGAAAGGACAAATACAAAGTCCTACACCTGGGATGGGCTAAACTCTTTCATCGTACAAACTGAAAACTAAGTTGGAGAACAGGTCTGAGGAAAATGGTATGAGGGTCCTAGCAGACAGTAAGCTGAGCGTGTTTGGTTATGTTGACAGCCGATGTGTTCTAGGAATGTTGTGATATTTTGAACTGCACAAAACTAAAAAAAAAGAATTAAAAAAAAAGAAAAAAAAAGAGAAAAAGATAAAGAAATTAGTTGTACGAAGCCTAAAAACAGATGATCCAGAACTGGAGACAGTTGCATTGTTCAACAGGAGACCATTATTGCAACGGAATATATGTGTCAGATAGATAGAGATTGCTGTGAAAGAAATGTTTAAGAAAACCACAAAATAAACCAGTTTTAAATTTCAAAACTAAATTTTTCTAAATTAATTAATAACACACTTTATTCTCATTTTTAGTTGTTATGCAGTATGATTACATCATCACTACACATACAAAACTATTAGTCTTTAAGAGTTATATCCTGAATTACCTATGGGGCTGATGCCATACAGTTAGCACTTGGTGGGCTTAGTCAAGCGTAGTCAGGACTAAGACAGCTTTGCCTGCCTCCCAGAAAAGGGAGTATTTTCTGTCTCTAATACTACTAATCTTTTTGTTTGTCTTTGGGATTTTCTTTTTGGCTTTTGTTTTAGTTTAGTTAGTTTGTTTGTTTGTTTTTATCTTGCCAGTCATCTTTGTGCATTCAGCAGGATGTCTTGCCTCTCTGAAGTCAGTCATGTTTATCTTGCTTCTGGCCTGGTAACTTTCTTTTACTTAGATGTCTCCTACAGACCTTTTTCTTCGCCCTTTTTGTGGTCACTCTGCTCACGTACTTAGGTAAAATAATATAACATAACCTAAGTATATATTCTAGTTTGCTACGATGTCACTGTGTTGATAAATGCTTTTGTGCTGTTGTTGATTTCACAATTTTTCTATGACTATGTTTGGATTCAAGGCAAGTTAATGTTAATTATATTCTGAGTAATGCATTTGTAATTTATGGATGTCATAGGCCTCTATATATTAGTTATACCAATATATTGGTTTATAGCAATATATTACTTCTGTATTAGGCAACCTGATTCATTATTGCATGTACGTATAGGCAAAAGACTACCACGGTAATCAAAATTTTAATTAAATAAGTTTAACCTAACTTCTCTGTCTCATCTACTGCCGACAATGGGATCATGTGAGGGCCAGGACAACAGAATGGCATGTGACACCAGATGCTCTTTAAAGAAACCTTAATGCAGCTTTATGGTCTCCTGTGCTCCTGACAGAGATTTCTTGCAGAGGGCTTCTTGTGTTTATGGTAGCAGTTGTGATGTTTGTATTGATCTCATTAGTTTTCTGTGAGTGCTTCTCACATAAAAAACTGGGAATATGCCACTCAGACTGGGAAGCTAAAATACCTTGGCTTTCTTCCTTTCTGCTCCTCTCTTCTCTTTTTCACGTTAGATCTATTTTCATCAATTCACAGTGAAGACTAGATTTGTTTTGGTTTACACATGGCATTGTAAATTGATTTTACAAAGATATGATTGAGTAAATATTGAGAATATGAATATTCTTGAATAAAAAATTTCATGGCAATATCTTCAGCTTTTTCATCTCCCTTCCATACTCATTTCTTGTAGTTCAAGAAAGATTTCCATAAACATCTCTTGATGTAAAAGTGTCCCTTCTTTTCCTGCTTTGCCCCTTCCTCTCCACATTGTTGCATATTTTTTTCCTCTCTTTCTTCCTATCCTCATTCAGCACATTCAGAAAATGCTGAATTAACTTTCTCCTACAATTTTTCTGCTCCCTCCCTCATGGCTTTTCTATTTCTTTCCAAATTAATTTGCCCTGCCACCTGGTCTCCTTGGAATTTAGCAATTATTCAGTATATAAAGCCTGGCTCCTAACAGATGGGGCTTCCAGAATACACATATCAACAATGTACATCCTAGGGCCAGACGATTGTGTTAGCTGCAGTTTCATTATGACTTCAATTTTCTAATGGTTGTGAACATTGTCAATGAACATTAACGTTCCTTATGATACCATGTCATCTAAATAGTGGAGTTTAGACCAAGCTCTGTTTCTTTGATTTAGAACATAAGTTCGTTTTCAATTTCATGGTACTGATCGCACATACTTTATAGCTACAGGGATACAAGCCTAAATATAGTAATTACCTATGTTTACTTTCACCTGTGCTTTGCAGAAGGCATTTTATTTTTTGCATGTCCAATTAGCTAGATCAGTATTTGTCATTTTCTAAAACTTTCTGTCTTCATAGTTCACTTCTGCACTAGTATTTCCATATTTTAAAATATAAGATAGATTTATGCATGTTGTTTTTCAGTTATACCAGGTTATATATGGAATATGGTATGAAGCTTTTTCTGAGACAAATTTTTTAAAATGCCTGAAAATCTCATGATCTGCATTTGCACAGATCAGAAACTTTTGGGGCAGCTATATAATTTGGGGAGAAGAAAGAAGATGGGCTAGGGAGAAGGGGCGGATAATATTCAGGGGGATAGAGAGAGGGAGGATTCAAAATATCCAGGATTTTTCAAGTGTTTTTGTTTGAGCTGTTCCATTCTGTATAAATAACTGAGGTTGTGAGACAGAGACTTGTTCTCTCTTGTCCTAGGTGGGGGCAGGAACCACAAGATCAGATTCTGTGTTTGTTGCTTTCTTGATTTCTCCTGCTTAAATTGTTCTACATTGTATCAGTAACAAATAACTCAGAGGAAGCAGAAGCCCTCTCTGTATCCAAAGCCAGATTTACAGAATATAGCTATGTGAGGTAGAGCAGGAGTGATTTGAAACTGGGCTTTCAATGTATCACATTATGACATTATGTGTCATTATGACAAGTACTATAAAGGCTGTTCTGAGGTCTCGAGTTTTGAGCTGAAATTTGATTAGAAATTTGTCCAGAAAAGTCACTGCATTAGAGAACCTCTTACTCTAGGAATCCTCTCTCTTGATAACGGTCCATATCCTAAAGAGGTGACCATAGTTATAAAAGCCAAAGCACTAATGACAGCAACAGTTATGCATCCAGTTGTTAACTTGCAGTATACATCCGCTCCTATCCAAACCTCCCACACCTCCTGTACCTGGCCAGTTATTGCCTCTGCCACAGGACAGCTTCTGCAGGTGAGGCCACTAGCAGCTCCAGGAGCACCAAGTACACCCTGTGGCCCGAGTCCTTCATGTCAGCCCTCCTCCTCTGAAATGCACCACAGCCATGGACTTTGACTTCCTGGGGAAGCTTCTTCCAGCCAGTCACGGATTGAGAGCTATGGCATGTCACCACCACAGTCATATAGTCCCATGCTGCATGGAACGGAGTTTCTGGGTCTCTTTCCTCCCCAGCTGAGCTAACCACCCTCCTAACTACCAAAGTACCTGTTAATTGCCTCTGCTGTATGCCTGCTTGCCAGCTAAATAGGTGTTCTCTGCTGCAGATGAACAACAGATTATTCTCTTAATTGGCAGATGCTTGCTGAACATTTTCCAGACAGCTTTGGTGATAAATGCTTTCTTGCTGCTGTATGTGGTGAATTGGCTTTTTGCATCATGCGTGTGTTGTAAAAGCTTGGTTATATTCCCATGATACCTTATTAACAATCACTGTGAAAGGGAGAATTATCTGCCAAGACTTTGTGCTAATTGCCCTACATAACCAAGAAGAGATAAAAATGAACTAATGTTCTTTTTGTCATCAGAAGCTATCCTAAAGGATCAATTTTTAAAAGTGTTATCAAGCATTTAACCAGGCAAGAGGCTTAAACACAACAGAGAGAGTCATTCCGGGAAATAATTTCTTTTAGTGGATGAATGTTATCAATTTTCAGGGCTTAGAACACCAGTGTTATTTGGATGTGATCCATGAGGAAGAAGGGCTGCTGAAAGCTCACCTCTGTTATAAAGGTATCTACTGATTTAAACCCTGTTTTAATTCCACCTTTTTCAAATTGTGCATTTTTCTTTGGGTGGAGAATGAATTGTTAGCGGAAGCCAAGACAAGTGGAAAAGTATCGTTCAAATGATCAAGCCTCTGCACTTATGTTACCAGAATATTTTTAAATTTTATATTAACATGAATGGTATGTGGCTTTACAGTATTACAATGAAGGAACTTCAGCTATCATATTTGCATAGTCTGTGTGGTGGATATGTCACTAGAGACAAGGTTAATAGCACAGCCAGTTTTTCTGCCTGAGTAGAAAGTCTATACACTTTCAGCAGCAGCTCTCAAGAAAAAGACCATGAAAAATACTTAAGCTAATAAATGTGCCAAACTGGAACTTTTGTTTAAGTTTGGACATCCCAGAGATGTTGACTAGGTCACAGTTGTAAACCTGTGACTGAAAAAGACTATTCAGTTTCTGATACCTGAAGTGATAAATTGCAAACCTGTTAAGAATGTGAATGCTGCTGGGGATGTGTTCACATTAATAATTACTCTGTGATTTGTATGAGGCTAAAATGTCACTGTCAAAATATCTCTGATTTTTGCCTTTACACTGAAAATAAATAATTACTGTAAGGCTATTCTTTTCCATTTTTGTATTGTATCTAGAACCTTTCCTAGAACACTTTCTATACACCACCCTTCCAATCCAGGTATGAATGAATGTGATGAAGGTTTTTTACTGAAAGTAGGAATGCAACATAAATATAAACAAATCTATAAATATATATATATACTTTAAATAACTTATAAACATATTTTTGATTCTTGATTTTAATAACACAAATTAAAATCTTTCAGAAGACTTTGAAAAATGTAAAGGATGAGGTGACAGAATATTTTAAAATACTTCAATATTCCACTCAGGATGATGTTGTTGTTAAATTTTACTTGTACCTTAAAGCAATCCGACTGTGTAACTACATTCTGGAAAGGAATATCAAGCATAAAGATACCATCTCTTGCTTAAGATACCAATAAATTTCAAATTACTGGAGGCTGGGATAATGTTAGGGAATTAATATGTATTACTTGACCTGTTCTTATACAATTCTGCTTAAACATCTTAAACATCTGCTACAGGGCTTTGCCATGGGCAGAACAGAGGCCTAGATGAACCTTTGGTTTAGTTTAGTATTAAATAAGTTCTTACAAACTTCTAAGTTACATCACTGAATTTGGAAAAACTTTGAATTTCCAAAGGCTTATAACAATTTTACGTCAGCCTGGCTATTTCTGAAGGGAGCAAAAAAGGAGAAACAAAGTGAGGATTTCAGGTGTAACTTTGGCAGATAATGAATTTACTCTTTTTTTTTGCTGTTGCCAATAGAAGTGCAGAGAAGTTAGAGTTTGAAAGGATCAAGCCCTTACACTAGTAACATCACACTCCATCACATGAACAGTGCCTTTAAAGTAAACTTACCCTAGTTTATTTGTTCACAAATCACTCCTCAGTGCTATGCTATGCTCCAATATAAAACAGATCTCTATAATATAGCCCCTTTCACACATAGTAAATGGAACAATAAGCAAATTCCATTCCCATTCTGAATTCTGAAATTAAATAATTGGTATAAGACACTGGTAATTAGGAAACTTACCTGGGAAAGAAACTCCCCTGTAACAAAACACATATGCTTTTTGAAAAGTTCAGTTCATATTTTTATGGAATTAAAGATTATCTTCTCTTTCAATGAAGATTGAAAGATCTTTGATTGATCTTCAAATAGGAAAGACTAACTGAGATTATTTGAAGATAGTATACATAGTGCTCTACAGAACAGGAACTTCATATTTCCTGATGAAAATGTGGAAAAGCAGAGTTTTACCTTTTGTAAAGAAATAACTCACTGAATGGTATTATACAGATACTAAGAATTAAATACATTGTGCTTGTCACTAGGCCCATCAAATTCTGGGTGATCAAATCAAAGCAGAATTGACTCTGAAGGCTTGTAGTACTAAGACTTCTTTCAATAGAACATTTTCAGCATCAGTCCTCAGGATAATTAAGTAGACATGAATTAATAAATGTAAGATTTCAACCAGATCCTAAACTTTCTACCCATATTTAGAGGAGGTAAACTTGACTAATAAAATAATTTTGTGCCTTTTTGCTATGTTATTTTTTTTTTACTGGAGACTGTTTCCCTTTGGGAGAAATAGAAGATGAATTTGGGTATTGCTTTACACAGTCCTACATATTTTCAAAACTAGACAGTCTCCTTATTTGTCAAAATCAAAGTTTGATATCACCATTTGATATCTTGGACCTCCTAATTTAACTGCCAGCACTCAGCCTAGAAAGCTTCCCCATGATTAACAACTGTGATGAGAATTTTTCCAGAATGTCTCTAACCATCTCCTCAAACACACATGGCCTCATGCTAGAGGGTATTTCAACTATTGACATTGGAGCAGAAGAGTCCAAGCCCAAAGAGGAGAGAGTGGTTGACGAGATTTAGGCAATGTGAGGGTAACCCTCAGCCTCCAACCTTTTTTGTCACCTGTCACTGCTGAAGTCTGCTCTAAATCATTAGCAGAGGGAAGAGCAATTTCTGTTAGATTCAGGAAAGAAATAATCTGACTCCAAATAGAACCTTAAAGATGATTTGTCAACTGATGCTTGGAAGGAAAATAATTCTGTTTTTTGGTCTCAGGAATGATCACTGATACCCTTGTTGTGTAAGAAGCTGTAAAAGGCCACTTTTTTTGCAGTTGACTCATTCATGATTAATTCTTCACATTGCCTTAATATGCTTCCTCATGCTTTTGATGTCAAATGATAAATTTATGCATTCTGATGAGGTTTTTATCTATGCAAAAATTAAGTGAATGTAAATAAGAATGAACAAACTTGAAAAGGTACTTTGAGGCATGTTTGATTGTGGAATGAATATGAAAAATGAGCTTTTTATCACTGTGCCATCCTTACAGCATCACTGACTTGCACATTGCTGACCTAAACACCCAATTTCTGAAAATTAAATGGCACATGTTAACAAATTATTATTAACCGCTGTAAATGGTAAAATTATGACCTGATTGTGAACAGATAGAGCACATTCCACAGTGTATTAGTAATAGGCTTCAAAAACAGAGAAAGAGAGCAGTTGTTCAGCAGTGGAAAAAAGCAGGAAAATAATGAGAAAATAATCTTCCAACATAACTTAATAAAGTAACTTACATAGTAATTACCTTTGGCTGAAAGAAAAGCCACAAGTAATTTGACATGAAAATATCAGCTTCGAAGTGTTACTGAAGAACTAGTTCTCAACTTCTGACATCCACCTGAATCCAGTTGGAGTTTTGCATGCAGATACTTCTACTTTTATTGCCAAGTCAAAACTAGAGGTTCCTACTCACTTCAAAGGTTGTCTGTGCTCAGACTACTATGGGTCAGGATTACAGGCTAAATGAAGAAAACAACTAAGGTGTCAGGGTCCTGAGGTTATTCAGAGGCTTTCCTGGTTATACCCAGTCTTTCCCTGGGCCTCCCTCCAGTTCTGCCCATGGCCCAGGACCCCATTTCAACCCAGCCAGGGGCTACTTGTTTCTTGCCTGGGGGAGGCAGGGCAGAGCCTCTGGCTGTGGGACAGGACCTGGCCAGCAAGATCCTGCCCTGCCTGCCTTGTGTGCAGCCTAGGGTTCATGCTTCAGCTCACCAGCCAAGGTGAAATGCAAAAATCATAGAATCAGAATAGTTTGGGTTGGGAGGGACCTTTAAAGGTCATCTAATCTACTCCCCCTGCAATGAGCAGGGACATCTTTAACTAGATCAGGTTGCTCAGAGCCCTGTCCCATCTGGCCTTGAATGTTTCCAGGGATGGGGTGTTTACCACCTCTCTGGGTAACTTGTTCCACTGTTTCACCACCCTCACTGTAAAAAGTGTCTTCTTTATATCTAGTCTAAATCTAGCCTCTTTTAGTTTAAAACCATTACCCCTTGTCCTATTGCAACAGACTAGATGTGGGAAGAGGCGTGAAAAATAAAAACTCTGACACTTCTCAATTCATTAGCAGGGATGTGCTAGAACCGGTGGGCTGTAAACCTTGGGAAACTAAAGGGAGTAGAAAGATAAACACAAAGCTCTGAAACAAGAGTTTGACAAATGTTGCAGATTGAGATAAGTGAGCTCCAAACACCCTGTCATAACATCTTAGGAATGCATCTTCAAGGTAAAAGGCCTCTAAGAATATATCTTCAAGATAAGATGTAGTTACTAGAGTAACAGTATATTACTAACCAATTAGATGCAGCCGCATGAACAGTGTATGCTCAAATAACCAATCTGTTTAAAACACACATTTGATACAAGCCTGGAGAAGAGAAGGCTCCGGGGGAACCTTATACTGACCTTCCAGTACCTGA